>VMDO01006157.1:76876-106271 GCA_007922755.1 Pedetes capensis | reverse complement strand
ATTTCAGATTGCAGAAGCTGATAGAAGTCTTCCCTTTCTTCATTTGTGGCCTTAGTGGTGGGTGCATAAATTTGAATAATAGTCATATTAACTGGCCTTCCTTGTAGGCATATGAATATTATTCTATCACTGACAACATTGTATTTCATGACAGATCTTGAAATGTCTTTTTTGATGATGAATGCAACCCCATTTCTCTTTAGTTTATCATTCCCAGCATAGTAGACCATATGACTGTCTGACTCAAAATGGCCTATGCCACAAGCAAATCACTGATGCCTAGAATGTCAATGTGTATGTGCTCCATTTCTCTTTTAATGATTTCTAATTTTCCTAGATTCATACTATGTACATTCCATGTTCCAATTATTAATGGATGTTACAGTTGTTTCTCCTCATTTTGAGCAGTGCCACATCAGCAAATGGAGGTCCCTGGGGCTTTACTCCATTTCCATCATCACGGTAGACTCTACTTTGAGGAGGCAACTTTTCCCCAGTAGTCTTTTGAGTGCCTTCCAACCTGGGGGGCTCATTTTCTGGCACTATATCTGATAGTGTTTCTTTGCTATTCATAGGGTTTTCAATGGCTAGTTGTTTTGGGAGTGGTTCGCCAGGTCCTACTCCCTAGTCTGTCTTAGTCTGGAAGCTCAGCTGAAAACCCACCCATCATGGGTAACCTTGCTCATATCTGAGGTACCAGTGGCAGAGCTCTTAACCTCATCGCAACACACAAGCCCCCACAGTGAGGCAAACTGACAGATGTGTGGGAGATGTGCATTAAGGGCAAGAAATAGAGATGGCAAGTCATGCATTGAATTACTGAGGAAAACGACTTCAGAGAAATGTCTCCATAAAGCCAAACAGAATGAACATTCAACTGGCAATGTCTGAGGAAATCCATCAGCCTTACATTTCTATTCTATATAAATCTAACAAACAGGTACATTTTTCAAACCTTGAGAGATTTGCTCATGTTCAAGTCACATTGCTTGTGGTAGATAAACAGTAAGTCTCTGAGAGAATGGACTACTTATTTTCTTTTAAAGATGTGTGGAAATGTGAATCGAAGCTAAAGATGCTCAGAGGTGGTCTATTTTTAGAGAAAATGATTTGCTGAGGATATTTGTCACTCATTCAAGAGGACAGCAGGCTGTGAGCCATAGAAGGCATCATAGTAACAGCCAGCTTTTGAAGGAGAGAGAAAATAATCTTTCCATTCTTGGAAAATATTAAAAAGGAATATTATCAAGTATAAAAGCAGGCAAGCCAGGCAGTGAGGAAATGAGAAATTCGAAGACATTTTCTATACTATATTTTGGATTTACTAGAGCCTCTTAGCTCATAAGCTTATCAGTGCATGAGTGTGAAGATGTGCTCAGGGGGTTATTTGTATCTCTGTTGTGAGCTTCTGTGCATGGAAGGAAAATTAGCTCACTGATAGTTATTGGGGCGATACTATGCCCCAGAGTCTGTGCCAAGAGCTTCATAGGGCTTATCTCTTTGAATTGTCTCCACAGCCTACATTTTCCATTCACAAAGAGGCTAGCAGAACTATTAGGAATCAAAACTTGCATTCAGAACCAGGCAACTGGACCATTTGGAGAAGTCAGTTCCCCAGAGTCCTTTGCCTCTTATTAAAACATTGTTGCACTCACTGCCTGGGTCACCTGGCACTCGCCCTCTGCTTCCTCTCCATGGTCCCCTCTAGTCATTGCCAATCTCCTCGATGCTCCTCTGACACACACAGCATGTTCCCAACCCAGGTTAAGAGATGCCAAGACCCAAGGGGGCTAGAGATGTTCCCACATGGCTCTGACTGCCTTACCCAACACAAGCAGATGGTATTTTGCCAACATGTTGCACTGCATCATAGGTGGTGAGACCACAGCAGCTAAGCCCAGTAGAAGGGGCTTTGACAGGATAAGGTCCACCAGAGGCAGCAATGAGAGGCCCCTGAATCTCTGCTAGGCCAAGGGCTCTGTGCTCTGAAGGCAGCACATGCATCCTGTCATGGTGCAACCTTGGGGGTCAAGAGTATGGGTTTTAGAGGCTCTAGAGACCTGGTTTCTTTGCTGACTCCACCACTTGCTATCAGCCTGTGCCCAGGCCACCATTCAGCCTGAGTCCTAGTCTCCTATTTCAGCATTTTGCAGTGCTTGCTTTCTCACCATAATATTTTGAGATTTTACTACCGTCTGCAGGTGCCCATGGGAGGTTAAGATATACATACTGTGCCAAGTTAAACATGCTGCTCTACCAGTGAAAGACAATTTTGACTAAGAAGTAACAAAAAGAACACAGCTTACAGTAACTAAAGCACAATGCTTTGTCCTCCTCCCACAACAAGAAGTGTAGAGTAGGAGACAGCTGGGTCTGCCAACTTCCCAAGCAAGCCCCAGGTCTTCCCTTGCTCTGCTGCCTTGGGCTGTGGACTCTTGTCCTATTGCTTAAGCCTTGTCATGGCAAGAGGGCTGCTATAGCTGTGGACTTTACGCCTGCGTTCAAGGGAAAAAGGAAAGACAGAGAGCAAGGGCCACTCAAGTCTCTATTATACCAGAAAAGCAAAAGTCTCTGGAGACATCCATGTTGGATGCACATTTCACAGGCCAAAACCATGTCCTAGAGCTGTTCCCTGCTGTAAGGAGAGCTGGGTACACTGCTGTTCCAAGCAAAATGGGGGTTTTGTAAGTTTAGTAAAAGTAGGGACTAGAGTCAGGTACACAAAAAATTGTTCAGGAAGAGGAAAAAAAAAAAAGGTCCCACAGGGCACCAGAGACTAAGAATGGGAGAGACATGAAGTTAGCCCTGAGCCAGTCCAGTCTGCAAGGAACCTACAGCTTGGGTGGTGCCACACGAAAAGAGAGCTGGTTACGGTGTGTGCCAACCACAAGGGCAAGTGTTACACTTACGCAGATGCAGGAGCAGCTAGTCCTGACTGGAGTGACAGCACATCATCCCTGCCCCAGGAAAAGTGTCTCTGTTAAGCACTGCCTGTGTACCAGACATTTTACATTAATTGCTAAGATCTCTCCAGCGGAGAAGACCAAAAACTTCTGCACTTAAGGAGTTCACATTGCAAGAAGGGCTTAGACAGATGACAAACAGCTCCAGCTGTCACAGATCCTAGCATGTGATGGCATCCTGACAGGCCAGGTGATCACTGTAGATATTTGTTTCTTACTCACGCCACAGATTGGTGTGAGGTACTTGCCAAAATTCACATTTTAGCACACAAGTCCTCCAGTATTTTCCCTTCTGGTTTGTGATTACTGGGTCTGTAGTAGTTACTTTGGCATGGCTGTAACCAGCATGCCTGACTGAAACAACCAAAGGAGGAGAGACATACTCTGGCTCATGGCTTCTGAGGGCTGCTTGGTCCAGTACCTGCAGGCAGGACCTTGCCAAAGTGGGAGCGCATGGTGCAGGAGCTCCTTCACATCTTGGCAGACGGGAAGCAGAGAAAAGGGTGAGCAGGAAGAGTCCAGGATAAGATAAAGCCCCAAGGACACACCCCAGTGACCCAGGTCCTCCAACTAGACCAACTCCCCACCCTCTACCACCTCCCCAAATACCATCATTTTATGAACCTATCAAGTCTGCTCATTAGGTCAGAGCTCCTCAGCATCTAATAGTCTCTGGAAACTTTCTCTTCATCTTTTCTCTTTTTAAACAGCATCTTGACCCTTCAGGTTTCTTATTTTTTCTGTAAGACAAATTTTTCTATTTAGATGTTAATTTGTTCAATATTTGGTTGAGATTACATTTGATTTTTATAGACATTTGACTGTAAAAATTTGACTTAGTAAAAATGTTAGGGCACAGCATCCATAAACATGGTATACCTTTCTATTATCCAGGTCCCTATCTATGTGCTTTAATAAAATATTGGGATTATCTGCACAAAAGTATCCCTGCTGCTATTCACACCTTCTTTTGGGTTCTTTTATTAACTTATGACTTACATTAATTTTTTACTCACTATCTCTAGCTGGTTGAGACAGCTTTCCAATTCATGTATCATGCTTCCAACATTGTGCCTTCATTTTATGGGATATGTATTTTGCCTCTGTTTATTTTTGTTCCATTCTGGTCCATTCATTTCCTTCTCTATTTCATGATATTTTTCTGAAGGGCAAATTCTCTTCTAGGAATATTTGCTTCCTTGGCTGGTGCCTAGTGCCAGCTATAATTCAAGGAATGGAGAATGCATCCTAGAGCAAACAGCCGCTAGTATTATTATCTAGATTTAACTCCTATTTACACCCAACCAGATAACCCTGCCCTTCAGGAAATTTCTCTATACCCCACATTGGGCATTCCTTTTTTGCCAAGAGCTGCCATAGAGCTCTCATGTAGAATGGGGGCCAAGAAGAACTCTAGAGTCAGCCTTTGACCAGATATATCTGTCTTGCCTGGTATCAGGCACCCAGAGAGCCCTAAGCCCACCTGCAGCCTCCAGCTTACCCCAAGCTATCACTGCTGCTGAACTGTTGCCAGTGGACAGGAATGTAGGGGACATTCAGCTTCCTAAAGCCATGTAGCAGAGAAAAGAAGTCCAATGGAAAGCATTTCTCCATGTATCACAGAATGCTCAGCTTTCTCTTGAATTTAAACTTTTTTTGTTTCCCCCAAAGACCTCCTGGCTTCTCCATTTTGCTATTCTTAGAGCCTTCAGCCTCCTTCCTGTTTCTGTAGCCTGCATAGGCATGAAACAAGGGAAATCAGCTTGGTTTATATTATTCTTCTTTCAGTCTAGAGTATGTTCTTATACACTGTGGACCCACAACATATCCCTTCCCATCCACACAGGCACGGAAGGTCTTCCATTGTTTGCTTCACTGTTTACAGTCAGAATTTTCAGAACAGTGTGAATAATAGTCCTGCATCGTTGTTGTTGTTGTTGTTAGGTGCCGTCGAGTCGGTATCCCCTCATAGGGTTTTCAATGGCTGTTTCGGGATTGCCTTGGAAGTGGATTGCCAGGTCCTTCTCCCATTTTTGCAGTGCTGGGAATTGAACTCAGGACCTCAGAGACTGCAGCGCAGCGCTCTACCAACTGAGCCAAATCCCAGCCCAGTCCTGTATCCTAGAATAAGCTTTATTTGACCACAGAGTACAATTCATTCAATATATATAGATTTATTTTATTTCCTAGCATTTTTACTTACTCTGTTTCTGTTTGTTCTCAGAAAGGAAATTGGGCTTATGGATGTCTGTAGACTTGTGAGGGCATATTCTTCACTGGTTCCAACATGGGTATTTAATGGATATTTACGCTAGGTAAGAAAATAATAATTTAAAAAAAGGAATTTGGACCTATGCTGTGGAACTGCTTGTGCCATGTGGAGTTTGTGTTCCTTAAGTTTTTGGAGGAATTTTCTCATAAAACATCATGCCCAGACACCTATTACAGATAATTTAGAAACAATTTTCTATGATAATTGAGCTAATCCACTATTCTACCATTTCTAAGTTAGTCTTAGTGGTTTACATTTTCCTAGAAGCTGTCTATTTAAGCCAAATTTTCAAGTATAGTAAAGAATCTCAAATCACTTACATTTGTGGTAATACCTCCTTTCTCATTCTAAACTTTTTGTATTTAGTGTGGACATTTTCTTTTCCTCATGATTAGACTAAGTAAAATTTCTCCATTCCAGTATTTTTTCAGTAATCTACTTCTTAGATTTCTTTAGCCTATGATTTTTATTTTCTGCTTATATCTATTAAATAATCTCTCTCATGAGTTTTTGGAACTGCTGGTTTTTGTTGTTCTTTCTGTGGTTTTTAAGTGTAGTATTTATTCAATTTTTATCCTTTCATTTGTAACAAGGAATTATTTTATGAGTTTAGAATCACCCAGAATACAACTGTGAATCTGTCTCTCAAATTTTATGATTATTCTTCTCACCACTAATTTCTGAGAACTCCAAAACAGAAGCAGGTTTGTGTGATGTATGCCAATGAGGTCAGGGTCAATTTCCAATTGGCTAAGTGGTTTTTTTTAACATTGCTATATGTTGGTTTTGTTTACTAAATCCTTTGGGCATAGTTCTGTGCTCATAAAATATGACCTGCTTGATCATCTATTTTGGGGAACTCACTGAGGATTCTTTTGTGGTTACTTATGAGATAATTTTTGGTGGCTGTTTCATAAGCACTTGAAAATGTAATTACTGAACTGTATAGAGTTTAATAGTCTCGAGTAAATCAAAATAAATCTGATTGTTTATACATTTTATACTTCATTTTGCAATGCAAGATTTATCATAGATTGAAGAAAATCCAAGTATTTCACTACTGATTTGCTTTTGTTTCTTTTTAGAGTCCCCAAAATTTTATCTGATATAGTCCAATGTCATGTTATTTGATACACACCAGCTTGTAACTGTTTAACTAATTAATTAATTTTGAAATGGGGGTCTCATGACCTTCCTGCCTTAGCCTTCTCAAGCTCTGGGATTACAAATGTGAACTCTCTCTCTTTCTATTTGCTTATTTTTTATTAATGTGTATTAATAGTACAAAGAAAGGGTTTTCCATATGACATCTCCATAATGTATCACTGTCCTTTGGCCATAAACTTCATTTTGGATTTTACCGTTCATGAGTGACCAATGCCCCACTGCCTCACTCACTTCTTCAGCTGTAAATTTCCCCTAATATAAGTACTGTGAAGTCACCTCTGTGTCAGCATTTGGCCTTTTCTTTGCTAATTCCCTTATTTAATCTTTAGGAATTATTTCAGTTTTAGAGTGGCTTTTAAACTTTTAAATTTATCTAGTGGGGAATATGATCCATTAACATTTACTGTCTTGCTTTATTTCACATTCTGTCATTTTATTTTCTGTTTCTGGACTCCTTCATGTTCCTTGCTAATTCTTTTCTTTTTAAATTATTCTCTGTTGCTGTATGAACTTTTTCCTAATTGTTGTTGTTGTTGCTAGGTGCCGTCGAGTCGGTATCCGACTCATAGCGACCCTCTGTACAACAGGGGAAACACTATTGTCAGTGCTTCTCTGCCGTTCACAGGGTTTTCAATGGCAGATTGATTTTTGGGAGGGGTTGCCAGGTCCTTCTCCCAAGCCTACAGCTTCTGGTGTTCCCAGGCGGTCTCCCATCCAGGTACTAACCAGGCCCGACCCTGCTTAGCTTCTGAGATCTGACGGGATCGGATGCCACAGGGCTACAGCTGCAGGCTTTTCCTAATTAGCTTAGGACAATTAAATGTGTAAAACATATTAATGGCTATTTTTAAGTTTTTCCACAGCATAGATCCAAATTTGTTCTTTTTGTTTAACCTAGTGTAATACTCCTGCTGGAACTGGGCAGGAATATTAACTTACCATTTTTTGTACTGTGCACCTTTAATTATTAATAGCAAGGCTGGAGTAGCCCATTCATCTCCTCTTCTAGCGTAAAGGAGGACAATAATGACCACCTGACAGAGTGGCGGCAGGATCAAGAGGGCAAGTGTGTTAAGTCCCCTGAGCATGGCCTGAAACGCAGAGGGAGCCCTTGGCAGTTCCTGCCGATGCCCTCGCTGCTGTCCTTGAAGGAATGAAGAAATTAACACAGCCTGCTTCCTTCTCCCTCTTTGCCATTTGTGTTTTGTTACTACAATTCATGGTATTTTTATTACTGTTAAAACACTTGTAAACTGTGTGTCTTCATTCCATTAAGTGTTCATAGCAGGTGAATTTTCCTTGTGAACTCTCTTTATCCCAGTCCTTTAACTTTGCCTTGTTTAAACTCTTCCAAGTACAAGTCTTTTGTGCCTTGAGTTGCTGACATTTTCTCTGCCTATAAATGGTCACTGGTCTGCCTCAGGAACACTTGTGCCACACCGACATTTACACTGCTTCCCCCGTGGAGGAGAATCTGAAGTCAGGCTTGGGTTGCTCTTGGCGGGAGCCCACAGCTGCCTGTCCTTCACTAATGTCCTTTAGTCAGTGCTATAACACACAGACAGGACACTTTCATGTGCTGGCAGGACAAGAGAGGCCCCTGAGAGTAGCGACTCCCCCCTGACAGATTGAGACCTTCTTGACCCAAGGAAGCCTCTCAGGTTCTTTTTGAATGATCCTTTGCTCTGGTTGATTGGAAACCTGCAGAACCCAGCCGTTTCTTTATATCTCCCCTACAGTCACCGTCTTCAGCAATGTCCAACTTACTGAGTCTTTATCATAGGTTCCACAGCAGCTCCCAAACGCCCCATGTCTCTGGTCACCTCTGTGCAGAGCTGTCCTTGTCCCCTGTTCCTTTCCTGCTGCCTTCGATGTTATGGTGCATTCCTGGTTGCTATAACAAAACATGTGCTATTGTCACTTTGACCTTTGCCATTAAACACTATTTAACCAATGTCACCACCCTGGACTTAAATAATACAGGCAAGGACAGCTTTCGGGACTAAACAAACAAACAAACACAATCTTATAGCATCAAGGACCTTCAGAAAGGAAGTGACAATGTCGAGGGACCTGGTCATCTTCGGTTCCTGTTGTGAAGAGGAGCAGGTGAGAGGGAGCTAGGACCGCCTGGCTCTGCATTCCTCTTCTTCTGGTAGCAGTGGCCTTCTGTGGTGATGCCATAGAACTGTCTTTAGAAGAAACGCAGCAGCCAGCCTCAGGGCACAGGGCCGGCTGGTCCTTCCCAGTGGGTCTCAGATGTTGCCCTGCTGTCCAGGGTTCCTACCCTGACCTGAACTCCTATGGTTTTTGTTGTTAAGTGCCATCGAGTCAAGTCCTACTTTCTCCAACACTGACTTCTGCTTATGGAGAACCTCTGGGTCTTTGGGTTGCCCTGGTCTTTACCTCCTTTCCACCTGGGTGTCATCGCTACCTGCCCCCACCCACCCCCACATGCCCACACATGCTTCTTTAGTTGCTGCTCTTTAATTCATAGCCAACATACACAGAGTGCCCATCAGGCCAGGTGTTTCAAAACAGTTTCCTGGACCACTGTTTGTAACCCTAGTATAGCACCATGTGACTCCTATGGGGACCCCAGGATGCTGGCTTATGTTATGGTCACTCCTGTTCCCACCTCTAAATCTCCAGTCCAGCTCTGTCTCTTCCTCTTCATTCCATCAGTCCATGGGCTTCTTGGCCAATCATTTAACTAACACTCATAGAGATGAAGAGCTTAGCGTCTGAAGTCCACCTGCTGCTTGGTTCTAATGTCAGCTCTAGTAAACTTGTTGGGTATATCTGGGCATTGTCCTCAATTTCTCTGTGCTTCCATCTCCTCTCCATAAAATAGAGATAATAATAATGCCTGTCTCGTAGGATTAGTGTGAAGATCAAAAGATAACACACTCAAAAGACTTAGGATGGAATCTTTTTATAAGAATTCAATGATCCTTTCCTATTACAATTAATATCATTATATGTGTGAGGTACTGTTCCACATGTTGGAAGTAGCATTATGGTCTGCAGGGAGCCCAGGGGCAAAATGTGGGGGAAAGCAATGACACACTTCTGAGCTGTTGTGCCCTGTGGCTCGTGGGGGAGAGACCTTTCGGAGCCACCCAGGAGGGCCAGGCGGGGCTCCAGAGAGATGTGAAGCAGTGCAGGGGAGCTGTCCCAAGGGTGCACTGAAGTAGACATGGATCTTCCAGGCAGAACAAAGGCCCAGGTGAAAATCCGGGGGCTGCTCAGGGTGTGTCCGCGTGCCGGGGACATGAGAAGGTGGCTGTAGGTGGTGCTGGACGAGCAGATGGCCCATAGCTGGGAGCCTGGATACAACAGAGAGGTGAGGGCACTGAAGCCCTCCGAGTTCAGTTGTATGTTTCACAGCTAATTCGCCCTTCAAGGTGAGCACAAGTATCTGACTGTTTCAGCCCCCACTGACATCGGAGTGGGCAGTGGTCACAACACTCTGCTTATCACTTGGCAATGTAAATGTGGGGTCCCGTGTCACCCTCAGGCAGTTTGAAGCACTGCTGCTTGCCTCTAGGGCTTAGACTTCCTAAAAGTGGACTGTCTGGTCCTTCGTATTCCCCCGGCATGAGGACTCACCACAGCCGGCAGAGTCTGATGGCACTGACCTCCCCCTCCCCCTCGCTCACGGTACCCAAGCCAAGGAGTTTTAGGGACTTGCCTGACCGGGGACAGAGCATGCCATCAGTCCTACCCAATAAACATTGTTTCCCAATATATCCATTAAAACGTGGTGTCCTCGGCTACCTGGGACAGAACCAGACAGATGCAGGAAAATCTCTGGCTTTGAAGTCACCATCCAAACTCGGGCAAATCAGGGCCTGGAATGTATTGTACTTGCCATAAAACAAATCAGAATGTGCATTGGTAAAGATCTTAGTGAGAAAATCATTTCTTTCTCCAAACCCCAGTGCACAAGCTGCCCGCTGAGCCCCAGGTAGAGCATCAGGGTGAGCTTGGAAGATCACTGACATGCCGCAGCCTCAACCAGTCATGGGGCCGGAGCAGTGAACCTGTGTGGCTGGAGGTAGGGGGAAGGGAAATGGGTCTCAGAGGCAGTGCTTAGGGGCTGTCACACCACAGGTTGACAAATAGCTCATTTCCTTGCTTCTTAGATGTCATCAATTGGCTTAATAGTACCTTTTCAGGAAAGAAGAAAGCAATGAACATTTCTACTGAAGACATCATTCTATTTTAGATACGATGTGAAAAGGAACAATGTTCATTTTAAATCATACATGTAGATCACATATGAGTATTGAGGGTGAGATGCCTGCTTGTCCAAGGTTCCCTGGTGACCTCACTGAATTCAGAGGTGAAAGACAGCATGATATCTGTCTTTTATAACCAAGGAAGTGTCCATAGAGATGACTGACTTTATGGCTAAACGTCACCAGCAAGAAACAGCTAGGACTCCTGATTGCTGCCCACGTGGGCAGACCCTTTGCCCCACCCCTGCCCACACATTGCAGACTTTGATCCTGTCCAGAACAATCGGGCACATGCTGGTTAATTAACATTGTTGTGGCAGAACAGACTGGCGAATCAATACGTTTGCCTTCACAGTCACCTTCAGGCTGGATTCTGGGTTCCTCTGACCCTCCATTGCTGCATTCCCTAATTAACTGGCATCGAACTGTTGCTCAGCACGGCAGCCACATGGATTATTGCTAAAATTCCAGCTGGCAGCAGGAGCCTAGACAAAGTTCACTTGGCTTGAGTGGCTTTGGAGTCAGAGACCCACGTGCAGAGCCTCACTCTGCCTGTTTCTGGCCATTTGGCTTTGGGTGGTTGACAGACCTCTGCTTTCTCACCTGTGAAGGGAGGCAGACTCTGAGGGCCAGGCTGCCCTGCTGTCCCTCCTGGGCATGGCTCTAGGGTGTCAGCTTGCCCTGTCTCCAGCTGGTTGCTCCACTCCCCTCCCTCTTCCAGCTCCTGCAGCAACTCCCTCTGCCTCCCCTTTCCCCTCACACAGACTTTCACTGAGAAAATGGGAATGGCCAAACAGAAAGTCCACACTCCCCCAGCACCAGCTCTACCACCCGTTTGCATCTCCCTCCTGATAGAGGAGCTGCCTCTCTCCCATCCGACCTCCCTTTTTCCCGTGCACTATACCCCTTCACCCCCCCAGAACATTACCCCAGCATCACCCCCTCATTGGGACAGCAGCAAAGCTAATCTGCAGCTTCAGGTTAAAAGCACACAGAAATAATCCACCATGTTTAAACAAAATATACTGCAACACCTGAGATGCAGGTTCCCCTCCAGCCTGCCTGTTCCCTGATCCCCTCACAGCAAACTCCTCCTCCACTGCCACTGCGCCTCCAGCTGTTCCTCCTTGAACCTTCTCAGGTGGGCTTCACAGGGCATCTCTCTGAGTCTGCTATAGCGCACAGCCTCCATTCCCCGAGGTGGCCAGCCCTAACCCTTCCCCACTGACTGTCCTTTGTTTTTATGCAGTCAGCTTTTCTCTCGTCTTCCCTTGGCTTCCCAAATGCCCATTTCTTCAGGTCTCTCCTTCCTTGGCAGCCTCTCCTTCCCATGTCTCCTCGCTTTCCCTTAGGAACCTTTCTGCCCTCTGAATGCTGGCGCACTGCTGGCTCAGTCCTCAGACAGCTTCTCCCTGGGTTGGACTCTCACTGCCTATACCACAATTTCATCTGCTCTCACAGCATCAGCATCATCCATATGCTACTGATGCCAGCGATCACTCCAGCCGAACCTTTCCCCTGAATCCCAGAACTATGTCTCCAGCTGCCGACCCAGTGGCTCCACTTGGATTCCGAGGAAGAATGTCAGGTCCCCCCACTCCCCACAGCAACTTCTCTCTCCTCTGGCATTCTTTCTTCTGGTAAATGGCACCTCCCTGCGTCCAGTCACCCAGTCAAAGACTTTACAGTTACTCAGCTCCACTCCAGCAAGCCCACGGTTCTGTCTGCAGAATGTACTTCAACCTGACCTTCTCCTGCCACATCCATCCCATCAGGCTGTGTCTCATGTAGGCTCCCCGCTGCCTCCCTGCTCCCATCCTACCCCCACCATCTGTTTTATACATGGCTGCTTCAAACTGTCATTCTTCAGATGAATTCAAGAGCCCTCGCCATGCCCTCCATGACTACCCGGTGTGATGCTGCCCTTGGATCTGCGTGCTTTCTCTCCCTGGTCATTCTCCAGATATACCAGTCTCCTGGTGTTTCTCAGATATGCAAACATCACTCTCTTGCGAGGCCTTTGCTGGTGGCCCTCTCCCTACCCACAATCCTCTTCTCCAGCACTGCTCACACTCAACT
Source organism: Pedetes capensis (assembly GCA_007922755.1). NCBI lineage: Eukaryota > Metazoa > Chordata > Mammalia > Rodentia > Pedetidae > Pedetes > Pedetes capensis. The sequence continues at coordinate 93,546 of VMDO01006157.1, read as the reverse complement.
TCCCTCACCCCTCAACTCAAAGGCCACCGGCCAGAGAAGGCTTCCTTGCCACCTTCTAAGGCCTGGCTCTACTTTGATTTTCTTTGTAACCCTTGAGCCATCCTAAATTCATATTATACATCTGCTTATTTTCTATCTCTACCCATTAGACCTTAAATCTTAATGGGAAAGACTTTATCCTTATTAATCGCTGGAGAAGGACATCATGTTTGGGAGAGTGGCAGGTCAGTGAAGAAAAGGAAAACTCTCAGTTAGATGGACTGACACAATGTCTGCAACAATGGGCTTAAACATAAATAAGATCGTGTACCTGGCACAGAATCGGGGAGTGTTTCCTTCTGCTATACATAGGGTCACTAGGAGTCAGACCCAATTTGACGATACCTTACAACAACATGTCTAGCTTGTAGTAATACCCCAATACACATTTACTGAATGAATTACTTAATGAATAAATGAACAAATGATCCCACTAGTTGTGAGTTTGCTAAAATGTTAATAAATAAAATATAATGACTCATTTCTAGCACATGGTAAGGAACTCAAGATTATCTATTATTTTACCATCATTATAAATACAGTGGAATTAGACTGTTGCCATGGTGCATAGAAGTTAATCATTTTGTGATATCTATGATTATCATATAACCACATGACCCTGGCATCCTATCCCATCTGATCTCAGAAGCTAAGTGGGGTCGAGCCTGGTCTGTACTTGGATGGGAGACCTCCTGGGAACACTGAGTGCTGTAGGCTTGGGAGATAGGCCCGGCAACTCACTCCCAAAAAACAATCAGCCATTGAAAACCCTATGAATAGCAGAGAAGCACTGACAATAGTGCTGGACATGGAACAGCACAGTGTCAGGGAGTGTTTCATTCTGCTATACATAGGGTCGATATGAATTGGACCTGACTCAATGGCACCTAACAACAACAATAACAGCAGTATGACTATCATAATTCCCTTCTATTTCTGAGTTTTACATGTTCGTCTCTGGCCTCTGCTCTTTTTGGGTTAATTGGAGAAAGCACATCCCTTCAAGCCTACATCTAGGATTTGTATGACTGCTGGGCATTTCCTTTAAGCTGTCCACTTGAATAAGAAATTGTCACAACAGCTTCTAAGCAAATCCTCTGGTTTTAGAGGCATCCAGGTCCAACTGCCTGATAGTTTATAGCCACATGCTCCAGGGCAAGGGAAGCACTGCACCATATGTGTACATCACACATGAACTTCAGGGAACAGGGACCAAAAAGTGGAACTGCTTCCCATTCCAGAGCCCTCTCATCCTCACCAGCCAGCAAAAGCAGTCCCATCTCCATGGGACTGGGGGAACCCCTCCACCCCACCCAGCCCCTGGAGCATCACTGGCAGTGGAAGGAACACAGGGTCAGAGGAAGGCAGACCTCACTTGAGCTCTGATCTTGATTCACAGTAGCTGTGTCACCCTGAGAAGTTACTTACCTCCCTTAGTTTCACATCTCCAAGGATGCAATGGTGTTTTCCTGGAAGGGTCAGGAGGATTGGGATGGACCACCTGGTGAAGAATGTGGTCCGGCCTGCTGTGCTCCTGCTGTGTCGTCCACCATCCTCTGTCCATGTGGACTTCTCAGCTCCACCATGCGTCACCTCCAAGACTCTCACAACAGGGCCCCGCTAGTTTTTCGATACAGGTAGCCAGTTTGTTGAAGTGTCTTAACTTGGGAGCAAACAGAATATGATGTTAGTTTTGATGGTATTCATTTTGATAAGCCTGCCTCCCTCTGGGTTGCACATCCCGTGAAAAAAATCTCAGGAGATGGCTGAACTGCCCAGCAGAATCCAGTCCTGCCTCCCACTTAAGCCTCCCCTTTGCAGCCTGATGGCCTTGCAATGAAGAGGGCCTGCTTTCTGCCTCTGCTGCTTCCAGGGCCTCACCTTGGTCTGGCTTAGTGTTATGGTTTGAATCTAATAAACAACCCCCAACACTCATGTTTGAACATAGGTTCCCAGGTGCTGGTGCTGCAGTGAGAAGCTGTGGACATTTGGGAGGTGGGGCCAGCTGGAAGAGGTAGGTGACTGGGGCCTTGGAAGTTTTATGGGGACCCCTGGTTAGAGGCACTCTCTCTACTCCTGATCTGCTGTGAGAACAACTCTCCTCTATCATGTGTTTCTGCCACCTCCTCAGCCTTCCCACTATTATGGACTGAGCTGCTTTATACCATAAGCCAAAATGAGTATTTCCTCCCACAAAGTGTTTCTGTCAGATATTTTACCACAGCAATGAGGACAGTAACTAACACAGATAATTGCTACTAGAGAGTAGGGTCCTTGCTGTGCAGAAACCTGACCATGTGGTTTTTCAGCTATTGGAACTGATTTTCAGGAGGAGTTTAAAAGAGTTTGCACATGCAGGCAAGAAAAGACTTGGAATGCTGTGAGCAGAACCTGAGGGTGGTTCTGGTGGAGTTTGGAAGACCAGAATGCCGACACAAATGCAGGCAATAAAGGTGGTACTCACAAGAGCTTTAGAGGGAAACGAGCACACTGTTGGGAATTGGACCAGAGGCCATTCATGTTATATTCTGGTAAAGAGTTTGTCTGCAGTTTGCCCATGTCCTAAAAATTTGAAGAAGACTGAACTAAAAAGTAATGGACTAACTAGCTTGGTAGAGGAAATATTAAGACAGCATAGTACTAGGGTATACCTTGGATTTTGCTTGCTTCTTTAGTCAGATTAGTGATGAAAAATGGAGAAAGAAAGCAGAGAAGGAAGATTTGAAAAATGTACAGTTCAGCCACCAAAGCTGTGTGTTTAAAGTTGCAGACAAGGCAAGTGTGAGCAGGAGGCAGTAATTGTGAATGAGCATCATTAACACATCATCAAAGAGAAGCAAAGCACTTTTTGCTGCAATGATACGAATGGCTGGGGGCAAAGAGGGAATTGGGCAGACCACTCCCATCTAAAGGTCCAAGGTATGAAACTAGAAACTTTCCTTTGAAAAGAGTGTCTGAAAAGTGCCTCCTGAGTGCCCTTCTAGAAAAGGGCCACAGAAGATGGTGCGGTCCAGTGGGACCCATATACCACTTGAGCTGGCCACAGACATTGGCATCACCCATGTGGTGCTGGTTTTACAGGAATGCAGAATGCAAGAGTTATGGGTTATAGAGGCTGCCACAAGATTCCAGAGAATAGCCTGTGAGGCCAGGCAGTGCATACCAGGGTCAGATGCCCTGTGGAGAGTGCCTGAGGGGCTGATGTGTGAAGCTTTGAGGGTGGAGTCTAAAGTGCAGTGGAGACCTCAGGATCCTGGAGATGCCAACAACATTAAACATCCACCAGGGAAGCCACCAGAAACCAGGAGAGCCGGGCAGAGAGGGCTGTGTGTGCTGCAAGGCCATAGGGATAGAGCTGCCCAGGCCTGTTAGAGCCCAGATGATGCCACCACATGTGCCACATGCCAGACATGGAGCTACAGGGTTTGTGTGCTCTACTAGGTTTTGGACTTGCTCTGGACTGATCTTTCCTGGCTGGGCCCCCATCCTCCCCTTTTGGAATGGGAATGCCTACTCTGTGCCATTGTATATTTGAAGTATGTAGCTTGTTTTTGGTTTTTTCTTCAAGGGCTTACAACTAAGAGATGCCTTGAGTCTTAGTGGAAACGTTGAACTTTTGCACAATGTTGGGATTGTTAATACTTTGAGGACACTTAAAGTTGGACTGAATACATTTTGCATTACAAGATGGCTATGAGTCTTTGGGGGATGGGGTGGAATGTTACAGTTTGAATCTAAAATAGTCTCTGACACTCATGTTTGAATGCTGGGTCTCCATGTGGTGGTGCTGTAGTGGGAGGCTGTGGAACACTGGGAGTTGGGACCAGCTGGCAGAGGAAGGTGGCTGGGGCCTTTTAGATTTAATGGGGGCCCCAGTTCCAGCTGCTCTCTCTGCTCTTAGTCTGCCACAATAAGAACAACTCTCCTCAGCCACACGCTCCTGGTGCCTCCTCAGCCTCCCACCACTACAGATTGAGATTCTCTAAACTGTGACCCAGAATAAACCTTCCCTCCTATAAGTTGTCTCTGCCAGGCACTTTGCCAGTGATGAGAAATACAACAGGCACAGCTGAGCCTCAGCGAGTGGCTGGCTCATGGCCTTCTCTCACTTGGTGTTTCCAGAGCTAGCAGGTCCTTTTCAAAATAAGAGCTGTGCTCCAAGGACACGTGACCCCACTCCCCTATCAGTCAGGACAGGCCACAGACGCTCATGCAAATCAGCCTCTCCTCCCCCTTCTGCCTTTGGCAGCCCTAGCTCCTCCAGTGGGGCAGAGAGAGGCCGGCAAGAGTCCTTGCTGGGCCACCATTCCCGACATGTCCTTGGAATAGTAGCTGTTGCTCTGGCTGACAGTGCCCACACAGGCCTTGGGGGTCTTTCATAGAGGGTCCTGCAGGGCCTCCCACCGTGTGACTCCCTGAAGTGGAGAGCCAGCTTCACATAACCACACCCAGCTCTGAGTGGGGAAAAACTATCTCACCCTGTGTCAGGTGGGGAGCAGTGTTGTCTACTACCCAATGCCGTGTGCACAGATAGATGTGCACCTCAGGGGCCCACTAACCAGCCATCTCTCAGGTTGTCCAGCATGGAGCTGACAGTGTGCATGGGACTCGGTTGGACTCCCTGTGCCTGCTGGGCAGTAGGGTGGCTCTGCACGTACCACCTGTGGAGTCCTGGGGGCCTGACAGGATCCAATGGCTCTCCCAGTCCTCCAGACCACCCTGGGTCAGCTCGTGTGACCACTGCGCAGGTCTCCAACCCCTGAACTCAGGCCTGGCTCAGTACTGCTTCAGCTGCCTTCCCTGGGCCAAATCCCAAACCAACAAGCCTCAGAGTGAGAAACAATCCCCACCCTAAAGAGAATGGCTTCAACAGCACCCTACAGAGTGGCCTGGGCATGGGGAGTGAGGACAGGTGGCCTTCCTGGGGTGTCCTCCCATCCTGCTCTTCTCAGGTGGAGCCAGGGGGAGTGGGCCCCCACCCCCTGGCTTGGCAAGGCCACATCCACGCATCCTGTGTGTCACCAGGGAGCCTGGCCCTGGGTGGAGACTCCTCAGGATAGCGCCCTGTGTGCCCTTTGGCTGCAGCTTTGGTAGAAGACGTTGGTTCCAGATAGCAGGAAGACCTGCTGTGGATATTCAGTTACAAAAAGAGGACACCTTCAAGGTGGAGTGACTCTGAGCCTCCCAAGGTGCCACTTGTATGCATTTTGCCATCTGGGTGGAGGGAGAACTGGGCGGATCCTGAGGGCTGGCAATGAAATGCACAGTGGATAGGAGAGATGCACCAGGGCTGCAGTGGTCAGCAGGGTCAGAGCAAAGCTTTTGTGGTACCAGCTGTCATAGAGCTCTCAGCCCCCAAGCCCCAGCCAGGAGCTGCTCCTCAAACCTGTGAGAAAAGACACTTCTTAAAGGATTTTCACACACGCTTCAGACCCAGGCAGGCTCGAGCAGCTCCAGCTGGTGTGCTGTGGACAATGTCGGCAGCTCAGTGTCGAGTGGGACAGTGATGTCCTCTCTGTGCTGTGTGTAGAGACAGGTGGCCGTCAAACAGAAAGAAGAAAGCCAGTGCTGTGCACCCAGCCTTTGAGCCTGCTAGTTCATGCAGAATTTCCAGCTATCTAAACTCTAGTTACCAGTGTCAAGAACTCAGGGTGGGGGGACCCCAATGGCATCCTGGTTGAGCCCCATGATGCAGGGGCACAGTGGGGCATCCTCCTGCCATTTGGGCCACCGGTGCCGAGTTCCAGCTCCACCAGGCCCTGGCCTCACCTGCCCATAAGGGACTGTCCAGCACTAAGGGTCAGGGCAGGAGCCTCCCACAGCCAGCCTGGGGTAGTAAGAGAGATTGTTCTGTCCTTGTGTTGCAGCTCCAGAAACTAAAACGATCACTTTCTTTCAAGTCCAAGAGTTTACGCAGCAAAAGTGCTGACAACTTCTTCCCACAAAGCAGCAGCGACATGAAGCTCCAAGCGGACGCTGCCGAGGCCAGCCCAGGCCGGAGCCCTGCACCCACTCCTGGATGCCTGACGCCTCCCGGGGTTGGACTGCGCCCTGGTAGCAAGGCCCATGCCTTCCAGGAGCACGTGTTCAAGAAGCCCACCTTCTGCGAGGCCTGCAGCCACATGGTGCTGGGTAAGGACCTGCCAGCCTGGGGACATAGAGCCGGGAGGGTGGCAGGAGGGTGTTGGGGGCTGGGGGCAGTTTGTGAGGAGCCGACTGAAGCAGGGAAGTACACATTGCCATGCAGTTGTAGCAGAGACATCTAATGTCCATCCTTGGGGCCCTGAAGCCCACTGAGCCCTCTTGCACCCAGTGTGTGTGACCCACGGCAGCCTAGGCTTGCACACAGGCAACAAGGAGGACCCGGCCCACCCACTGTCTCCCTAGGAGGGCAACGTCTGTCCTCACTGGAACTGCACACATCAGTGACTGACAGTGTGGCCAGGAGGATAGAATCCTGCAGTCCTGTCACCCTTCCCCAGCCAGCTAAGGGCGGGAGATTGAAAACGGGGATTATGTGGGCCGATTGCAGATCTACTCCACAAAGCCTGTCCTCATTTTCAGAAATGGAGACTCTCATTTTCTCCTCATTACTATTCATGCTCTTCCTTCAAACGAGCCACATTTAAAAACAGCGCCTGTATCTGTCAGGGATTCCCACCATAAGGTTGCCTAAGAGCATTCCAAAATACCAGTGCTGAAAACTAGTCTTCTACTCTCACTTGGGCGTCCTCAGATCGGCAGGGATCTGGCTGACCCACGCTCTGCTGATTGCTGCCTTCTCTCCTCTGTCTCTTGCGGGTTCCTTGAGCTGTGGCCACCGTGTGATTGTCTCCTGGACAGGACAGGTGGAAGCTGAGGAGGTCCTCCAGGGCTCGGGGTGGACAGCACTGTGGAGAGTATGCATCCTTCCATGAACACCCCAGTTAGATCAGGGGCTCCGCTCCACCCAGGGTGGGGGGAGGAGTCTCAGCATCCGGCCCCCCTTCCCTGGTCTCTGGGTTGCTTATCCTTCTTGGTTGGTAGATACCTCTGTCTCGGAGATCCCACCACCCACATGGGTGTCCGGTCCGTGGGAACCGACTAGCCACATACCCGTCCATCGGCCTGGAGGTCCCATCAGGTCCATGCTGAGAAAACTCGTGCACCCAGCCCCTACCAGCGTGGCTTTCTGAGTGCTGGACTTGAGTTTTAGGCCTCACTTTCCACTTGCATGCAGTCTCCACCAGGCCTTCTCCAGGCAGCACTCTTCCTAAGGGATGAGATCTATTTTAAATCCTATTATAATGCCTGTGAAGAGACAAAGGAACCTGTGCTCTTAAGAATGAGTAATGGAAATGAGCTCACCTCTGAGGAATGTCACAGCCACTACCCTGAAGGGGGTTCTAGGGACACCTCAGCATAGCACCCGCTTTGAAAGACTCTGTTCACAATGTTGAAAAAAAAAATTAAAATAAAAACTGCCAAAGAAAACGGCACTGTTTTCCTCTTCTCAGAATTAAACATACTGTACCTGATTTTTATTTTACAAAGAAAGAAGAAAATAGTCAACAAGTCTCGCTGCTCTTTTCAAGGAATAAACAAAGTAAGCCAAAAAGTAGACTCCTAGGAAAGAAGAAAGGGATTTAAAGAGGTGATAGGAGGCAGGACAAAGATGAGAGAGAGAAAAGGTGGGAGGGAGGCAAGGAGATGGACCAGGGGCTGCTAAATAGTCTAGCCTCCTAAAACATGCCTGAGTTCTTAACTCTCAGAATAGTCCACCACTGACCTGCCCACTTTCTCTTTGCCCCTCAAGTCTGGCCTCCTATCTCCTCATAAAAGGCAATCTTCATATTGTAGATTTTAGAGAAAGACCACTTGTTGTTATCTCCCTAGAAGGACATTTTGGAAAAGATATTAAAGCTATTTTTTTCTTTCCTTTGAGAACCAAAGGTTGTGTAATGGTAGCTGAGAAAATCAAATATCACGTGTGCGCTTTCCCAGTGGTCCATGAGCCTTTAGAAGTAAAACAGACCCGACACCCTCACTGTGTGGGATTTCTGAGGTTGAAGGGCAGTTGTGGCTAGTTTTGCAAGACTCCTCACATATACCTGGCTGACCCCTGTGCCTCGGCACTGGAAAGGCCATGCTTCACGACAAGAATGCTGAACAATGAAAATAGAACCGGCACCCAGGCCCATCCACTGCCCATCCATTTCTAGTTTCTCTAACTCTCTGTTGCTACCTTTGCCCTGGCCTTGTACTTGACACCAAACCCCCCCTCCTGACCTGCTTCCCAGAGCCTTTTGGATTAAGCAGGTACCAGGCCATGCCCTCTGGCTAGTAAGATCTTTCCAGGATCTTGCTACCTTTTATTAACTCCTGTTTAGGCTAGCCCTTCTTGGAAAAATTGATCAGTCACATGCACCTGTCAGCTGCAATGATGAACGTCCTCACCTCTGGGGTAACAGGACCAGGAGTGAGGGTGGGGATTCATCCTACCCATGCATCACTAAATGGATTCCATCTACAGTGGTCTGCCTATGTTAAATTAAGTGTCTATGGTGACTCACTTCAAGAGAGGATTGAATCCATGTAGCAATCTGCATCTCACTGAAATTTCAAAGTCTTGTAAGGCAAGATGTGCTGTGACTAACTCCATGCCTGAGCCTGGACCATTCACTCAGATATTTCCAAGGGACTCCATTCTTCTGTTTATGGCCACTTACCTTGTTTCTAAGACTATTTTTAAATTAATAGTTTTTCATTGGAGCCCACTTAGAAAACACAACACATTAATTGGACTCAGATTTTATAAACAGATAATTAGCAAAATGGTTAGATTTCATTGCCTAAAATTTCAAGTTTCCTTATACAGTTGCTGTGCAAAGAACCCTTGACATTTTATAACTGTGTGTATGGAAATCAGAAGAAAACACTAGTGTCTTCTCAGGTAGGAGTCCCTAGAAACAGTTCTTGTGAAGGTGGCTTATCACAGAGATGCCCTCCAGAGGAAGAGGACTGCAGAACAGGAGAGGAGACAGAGAGGCGCAAAGCAAGGGTGCGGCCTCAGCTGGGTCCACAGTGCCTGCTCCCTCAGAGAAGTCCACTGAAACAAAGGGTCAGCCCAGTCTCTGGCAATGGCTGCTCCAGGAAGTAGGAGGCTGTGGCACTCAGCAAGGAGGACATCATTTGGTTAAGGAAAGTTCTCTGGGAAAAGAGACAAAAGGGGAGAGGAGCATTTGGATTCATTAGCAGCCAATGTTCACGGCACCTGCATGGTAAATGGGGTCCAGACATGCCAGCAAGGGCATCAGCTGCAGCCCTCGGCCATCAACAGTATCTACTGTAGCCATCAGCCACCATCAGCCACCAACAGCAGCCACCATAGCCCTCAGCATGCTTTAATGCTATCAGATGCAGCATAAGAACATTCTTCTCCAGGAGTGAAAATAGAGTGCAGACAGGCCTGGGCATTGATGGACCCATAAGATTGAGTTACAATGATAATGCATCATAACACAAGGAAGTACTGCATCACACCAAGGCTGGGACCTGTCTGCTGTGCTGTTGCTTGACTGTTAGTTCATTGTCTCCTGACCCATGCTGACTACATACCATTGCTCAAGCCATTAACCAAATCTGAACTGGGGAAAAAAAATACACACACACACACACACACACACACACACACACACACACACACACACAGAGGTATATACACATATTTTTAAATTAATGGTTTAAATTAATGTATATATACGTGTGTGTGTGTATAACGTGTGTGTTTAAACACAGAGACATAAACTAAAAAGAAAACATTGTTTTCTCACCAGTGAAGTTGTCTTTGGGTAAGAAAAGCCAAACAGATTTGAGAGAATATTGAAAAGCAAACGTCAAGTCTGTGTATCCTCAGAATGGACCTGAGCCTCTGAGATACGGTAATCATCTAACTGGACAGTTGTTTGAGGGGCTGCACAGCTTGTAAATAATAAAATACAAATACTCTCTAAAACTTTAATGTTTCAAATAGAAACTCTGTTTCTGGACATAGTATGTTTCCATGTTAAAATGCCAGAACTTGATGGCGTGACTGGTGGGATTATTAATCTCTGCTGCTTTTCTGCCATAGAACAAATGCAGTGCAATGCTGGGTACAGCAGAGGTCAATGGTTCCTTCCAGGTCTTTGCTCATTTGGCCTCTGAAGAGGGTCATGTTGATTTGGGGGACAGAATTTTAACTGAAAGTGAATAAACCTTACTTAAAGTGAACAGTGACTTAGAACAGTGACAGTTAGATGGCGACCCTTCCGGGTAAGGAGTGTTTGCAGGAGGTGGCAGTGTTCCATGTGGGAAACCCTTAGGAGAGCATGATCCCTGTCTTCAGATGGGTGGAAAGATCCATCTGGGAGAGATTTCCAAGCCCCAAGGGCACCATGAAGGATGGAATGGAGAGCACAGCTCAGACGCTCCGGAAATCTGCTCAGACGCTGTGGAAATCTGCTCAGAGTGATTCCACAAACAGGCTGGGGGATTTGGGAGACAGTGAAATGCATGGCTGGAAAATGATGCATGTGATACTCCCTTTGGATATTCACAGCACGCATTAGCGTTTTGAAGTCTTGCCTTGCTGAAAGCAACTCGGGTATTATCAGTGAGAAACAGAGGCCATCGCTCATGTGGATTATAACTAATAGATTTTCCTACCTAACCCCTCCCTTTCCCTCATTCCACTTGGCTTCTATTGAACACTATTTGACATGGATCTCTTTAAGAAACACAATTCAGAGGGATCTTCCAATGCTTGCAGAGGCAAATTCATTAAAGAGTTATTAAGACTTCAATATTAGGTCCAATGTTGTCAGAGAGGTTATCAAATATAAATGAATGTATGGCTCATACTGAGCACCTTTCAACTAAAAGAGGACAAAATACTTTTAAAGCTGCATCTGCTATTATTTTTCTGAAATTTTATGCCTACTTCCAGGTCCTGTGTATTTTAAGAAATTTCTGATTGAAAATTGCTTAAATCATAAAGAGTAAACCACATTCCTTCCAGCCAAGTCTGAGTAAAATGCCATGTGGATTGATCCAAGGAGGGCAGCATCCTGAAGCTTCTCATAGACCTGGAAGTGGTACCCGTTCAGCACACACATGGTGCTCTGGACATGTGGAGGCTACTTCATCATCTTGAAAATGTAAAGTCCTTGACCTGCTGCCCAAAGAGAAGACAGGGCAAGAGGTGGGGAGGCGCCTGTGACGACATTTCTCCCCGGAGATGTGGGAAGGGATTGGCCACCTATTCTGTGGAAATAGGCATATTGCATACAAATTCTCCAGTGCTAGGGTAGAATAATTCTGAAGGAAGCAAATGAGATCACAAATACCACAGACTTAAGAAAAGAGGAGCGGAAAACAGCAGTGGAGATTGTTGACACCAAGGTCAGCAGTGTCCAGCCCTGATGTTCCCCAGATAGCCATGAGGAAGTGATCATCTGGGAAGGGCACCTTCTCCCAAAGCTAAGCCAAACATGCATGATTGGGAAAGCTTACCAGCCCCATATCACCATGTGAACTGATGGCTCAGAGGGCAGAGGGTAAGGGCCGTGAGGCAGCTGCTCCCACTGCTATTTTTAAAGCCAAGGGTGAGAGAGGGGAGAAGGAAATAGAGTTTTTCCACTAGTAGTCAGGAACCGAAATAGGAAAGATCAACAGAGGCATTTATAAACAATGAATGCCATTAATTTTTTTAAGCTAGCATGGGGTTGGAAAAGATGGAGTACAGCAAGGAGTGGGGAACATAGGCAAGGAAAGATGGTTAGGGGGTCTTTGTGCTTTTTAATGGGTGCTTTCTGCTTGCTTGATGGCATTTCAAAAGTCACTGGTGGATTACTACATTATTGAATTTCCCAGAAAACTTGGAACCTATCTTGTTAATTGAACTCAGGGTAGAAAAGATTGGGATGGGTTATTTTTAATCAAGGTCCCATGACTAAAGTTGAACTATTATGGGAAATGTGTTCCCTTCCTTCCTCATTAGCAGCAAATGTTCTAACTGGTGTGATGTCTAGGGTTTAGGGCAGTCTAAAATGCAATACCCCAACTCCAAAACTTAAGCTCTTTCTAGTCAATGGCACTGTGGGAATAGAGACAAGCTGTCTAGGGCTCCCTTGGGGAGAGAAAAAAAGAACAGGTCATTGCAAGCCTGATTTGAGCTGCATCTACTTATGGTCACAGCATGATATGACAAGAAGACCAAGAAGACCGTAGGACCAGGAGGTGGGAGACTAGCATTTGCTTGTCTGAGCCTCACTTTTCTGGCTCTAAAATGAGATGTTTGGCTGGATCTGAGAGGGTGAATTTGGGTCCTTACTAATTGACCAGGGGTGTCTCCGCAGAGGCTCCATGAGAAAGGAATAGTAATTAATTAGTATTATCTGCCATGTCCTCAAGATGAAGGGTTTCAACACATAGCCTATGCTTTTGCCCTCTGCTCTCTGCTGATCTGTAAGGCAGGACTCTCAAAGTTTTAATATGCTGCAAATCACCCTAACATCTTCATAAAGTACTTGTCCTGATTGGTGGGTAGGAGCTGGGTGCTGAGAACCTACCTTCCCAATGTCTTGATGCTGCTGGTGATGCGGTCGTAAGCCATACATTGATTTGCAAGGCTTTACACATCTTCCTGCCTCAGTCCATGACACTAAGAGTGATAAAGTCACTCAGAGTGATATGGAGCCCTTCAGTACTTGGGAGAGAGAAAATGAAATTAAAAATACTTAAGAAAATAGCAGTTTTCATAATATTCCTGTGTTTGCTGCATAGATATCCACTTTACCCCTTCCCTTCTCCCCATGTTGTTGTTGTTAGGTGCCGTCAAGTCATGTCCGACTCATAGCAACTCTTATAGAGTTTTCAATGGCTGATTGTTTCGGGATAGCCTTGGGAGTGGATTGCCACATCCTTCTCCCATGTTTGCAGTGCTGGGAATCGAACTCAGGACCTCAGAGACTACAGAGTGGCTCTCTACCAGCTGAGCTAAATCCCAACCCACCTTCTCCCCACAGATCCTTAATAAACCTGGAAACTCAGGTAGGGAGTAGGGACACATGTGGACACCTACACAAAGGCATATGCACAGGGCCAGTGAGCACCAAGCAAGGGAGGGAGAAGCCAGCGAGGGTCTGTGGAGAATGGGGCACTGGAGTTGGACTCTAGGGGATGGAGCTGGAGCCACATCCAGAAAACTTATCTATAGTTTTAGCAGCATCTTGCTGCTGAGTATTGACGACAAAACATGCCACGTTTTCTTTAAAACTGCAACAAGGTCAACTTCTCAGGTGCTGACGTGTGTCCATAGGCTCATCCAGGTTCCTTGGGGCCCCTATTCTGGTGGCCGACTTCTTGTGTGGGGTACACCACATCTACAAGGCAAGTCAGGGGGTTTCACTGCTCAGCTTTTGGTCAGAAATAATATTTACAAACAGCTTCAGAGTACTTTCTTCTGCCTTCCTGGTTGTGATAGATCAGAGCTCTACTATCCTGATACATCTGGACAATGTACCTGGAAGGCTGCAGCCAACCCCCATGGATCAAGAGAACCAGCCTAGGAGGCTACCAGGGATGAAGCACATAGTGTGCAGCCCTGTCTTACTACCAGGTCACCTCTGGGGATCTTTAGGCTCTCTGGCCCTCAGTTTCCTATCCACATGGGAAGTAAGAGCTAACATCAAGGCATTGCTGTGTTAGAGAAAGCTTGGGCCACGTTCCTGCTTTGTGGCCGTCCTGGGCGTAGTCCCACATCATGTGACCCTGATCCTGATTGGCTCTTAGTTTTTAGCCTTTAAGGGATCAAAACAGGTAGTTCTGTGCACAGGAGGGAAGAGGGACCATCTAGTCAGGGTACCTGGGATCAGATCTCATCTCTGTACCTTTTTCATCCTGTGGCCTTAGACCAAGGGCTTTCCTCCCTATGCCTAAGGGAGGCACATGTGCACAGACATGTGGCCTGGGCTGGGAAGGTCAGCAGTTCTCAATCAGGAATGATTTCACCTCACACATAGATTTCAAGATTTAGAAAGTAGAAAGATGGATATCCAGTTAAATTTGAATTTCAGATAAACAACAGATATATTTTTGGTATAAATATGTCCCAGGCAATATTTGGGATACGACTCATCCCATATAATATTTGGTGATCTCAATTGTAAACCATTGTTTTCTCCTGTTTTATCTTTATCTTTGACATTTTTCTTTCTTTCTTCCTTCCTTCTTTCCTTCTTTACTGGGGTGGGCATTGAACCCAGGGCTTTGCACATACTTTGCAAGTGCTCTACAACTGAGCTGCACTCAGCCCTTTTTTATATTTTATCTTGAGACAGGATCTCGCTAACTTGCTCAGGCTGCATCTGGCCTCAAAATTGCGATCCCCCTGCCTCTGCCTCCCAAGTTGTTGGGATGGCAGGCATGAGCCACTGCGCTCAGCAAAGGAGACAATTTCCAAAGCTTGAATCCATGGGACATGTGGCCTGGGATGGGAAGTCTTGAGGTGAGAGACATGGTGACCAGGCTGTGAGGGTCGCTATGTCAAACACAACTTGATGGCAACTAACAACAAGCAGGATGCCTCCTGGTTTCCAAGTTGCTATTGAGAAATCCAGTGTCCATATCTCCTATTGACTTGCTGACCATCTTCCAAATATGTTAAACCTGCCTCTGCTCTCGCTATTCCTCTTGTTCTATGAAACTTGTACCATTTTTTAAAAGTGCCTGCACTGTAATTTTAGTGGACTTTGGTATGACCAAGTGGGAAATCTGTGCATCCAGTCCATTGTTTACTCAAAGTTCAGTGACATCTTTGTTTCCAGGCATTTAAACCTATGCAATCCTTTTGCACAGACAGACAGTTCCTGACTTACAATGGTCAAAATATAGGAATTTTCGATTTTATGATGATGTAAAAGTCATATGTATTCAGTAGAAACCGTACTCCAAATTCTAACCTTTTCCCAGGCTTATGGTTAATATACTGCATAACACTCTGTCATGATGCTCAGTCGTGACAGTGAGTGCAGCTCCTAGTCAATCACGTGGTCCCAAGCATGGACAATTCCTTCTCTATGGTGTACTGTGCTGCTAAGCTAGGGTGCTTGGTAAATTGAGAGTATTAAATGTATTTTTGACTTACAATATTTTCAACTTATGGTGAGTTTCCTAGAACATAACCTCCTCATAAGTCAAGGAGGATCTGTATGATGATCCTGAAATAGCACTGGATGATAAGTTGAATATTAGCTTAAGTTTCATTGGACATATTCAGATTTAAAACCAAGTTTTTCCCTCTACTCGGGCTTAAGGGACAACATACAGCAATGCTTTGATAATAAAACAAGTAAGACCATGGATTCTCCGGATCTTGCTACAGTAAACTAAGGCAACTTCTGTGATGTGAACTGTTCCTTTGAGCTGTTCTCTGAACCTTAGAATGCAAGCTTTCCTCTTTACTCATGCTTGTTATTCCCCAGGGGAAACTGGAACACCTAAAATCAAATAATTGTGGTGGTCTGACTCATACAAAATAGTGGAGTGAATGAATGGAAAACTGAAATCATCGTGTTCAGGTCTAAAGGAAAATACAATATATAATGCCACTAATTTCAGTCTCCAGCACACAAAGCAATCTTTCCTTTCTGAAGTTTACTTACCTTCCCATGTAGAGCACAAATAGCCCTTCTCTCATCTGAAAATGGACAAAAGTGATTGCTTCCCAGGTCTAGCCTTGTGCAGGTGTAGTGGTCCTTCAGACAAGTGGCAGTTCTCTGAAGTAAAGGGACTTTCCAGCCGGTGTTTATGGGTAAGCCGCACATGCGGAGAGTCGAGGGGTGTTTATCCACCTCTGCCACATCCTGGCTGTGGTGGAAACAGAAGGCATGCTTATGTTGGATGATGCTTCCTGGAGGGTGTGTTCAGGGGGCACCTTCCTAAAGGTTTCTTGTTCTTTGCCATTCTGATGTTCAACCATTGCTTTTCCCAGGTGAATTTCAGGCCCTTGCATTTCATTTTATCCTCTGATCAGCCCCAACTTCATCTCTATGTAGGTTAAACAACCCATAAAAGGGAGGAAGTATTTGGGTCAATCGGTGAAAGAATGTGACTAGGCAGGCCCTTTTCTGATTTGGAGCAAATCATTCACCACTTAGACCCTCAGGCTTTTCATCTTTAAAATTACATAATATGGATAGATCTTTCAGTCCCCTTTCAGCTCTTGAATGCTACTTCTCCTGTGTTGGAGAGTCAGTTTCAATGAACGATCTCACTTTCAGAGAGCTATCTTTTATCTCAAACCTGTTGCTGTTGCTTCACTACATGTGTGACTATGAAAGACCACTGGTTAATTTGTTTACTGCAAGTTTATTGGGCATCGAGGTGCATAGTGGTAAAACAGCACATGGTGCCAGCTGTACTGAGTGCACAGTGTGCGGGGAGAGGAAGACAGAAACAAACCCTCTATAATCGGGATGGATGTTGTAAAAGATAACCCCAAAATCTATAAGGACCATAGGAGGGCTGGGGTATCATCCAGGGGAGAGTTTTCACCTGGCATGTGCAAAACCCTAGGCTCGATAGCCAGCATGGAGGAGGAGAGGGGGGAG
>VMDO01006157.1:0-76776 GCA_007922755.1 Pedetes capensis | reverse complement strand
GAGACAGGGGAAGCTTCTAAGAAAGCTGTGCTGAGGAAAGGCAGAGCTGTAAGAGCCAAGGGACCTCCACCCACACAGAGCGAAACAACAGCATCCCTGGTTGAGGATCCACACATGAGGATGCAGGGACTGGGGCCTGTGTGTCCATAGAACAGAAGGACAAGGGGCTGTTGAGGCCATGGCAGAGGCCAGTGGCACCCAGAGTCACAGGGCCAGTGCCTTGGCGGCCTCACAGATGGGAAAGGCTGTGGAGAGCTGTGCGAGCAAGGAAGGGCAAAGGGCACAGGTCTGTTTTCAAGGGGTTACTCTGGCCGCTGTCTACACATCAGGCTAGAAAAGGGCAGAAACAGCTGGGGAGAGGGTGGTGAAGTGGGGCCAGCTGGGGAGGAGGGTGATATAATGTGCACACAGGCTGGGAACAGCCACATCCCGAGTCCATGGTCAGCCGTGGCCCTCCAAGGTGGCCAGGACCTCCTGACTTGAGTTAACATTGCCATACTTATTCCTGCACCCTGGCTCCAAGGCCACCCATGGGAGACTCTCAGCTTCTCCAGGCCATTGGCTCACGGCCTTCTGCATCACCACCACTGCGGTCCTGCCTCTCACATCCCTCTCCTGACAGGCTTCACAGTGTGGGCCTGGCCTACAAAGCCATCTCCTCACAGCCTGGTTACTGTGTCTCTCACTTCAAGACTTCCCAGCTCAGGCCACAGGTTCCATGGATTCAGCTCTGGAAGTTGTCTCCTTAGCCAAGTACAGTGACTCACATCCACCATCCCAACAACTTGGGAGGCAGAGGCAGGAGGATCACAGTTTCGAGGCCAGAGGCAGCCTGAGCAACTTAGTGAGACCTTGTCTCAAGATAAAATATAAAAAAGGGGCTGAGTGCAGCTCAGTGGTAGAACACTTGCAAAGTATGTGCAAGGTGCTGGGTTCAACCCCCATCCCATCACTGCAGAAAGAAAAAAAGAAAGAAGGAAGGAAGAGAGGGAAGGTGGGAGGGAAGGAAGAGAAAGAAGAAAGAAAAAGAAAGAAAGTAGGAAAAGAAAGAAAGAGAGAGAGGGGAAGGAAGGAAGGAAGGAAGGAAGGAAGGAAAGAAGGAAAGAAAGAAAAGGAAAAAGGAAGAGAAAAAAAACCTGTCACCTCTCCATGGGACTCGGGAGACAGGAAGCACCTCTCACCTTCTCCACATGGTAGGACAGGAAGAACAAAACAGGGCCCCACAGAGAAACTCTCTCTCCACCTCCACCCTCCTTATCAGATCTAAGGAGCTGGGGTGCTCAATGGCCTCAGACCTGTGAGAAGCACTTTGGCACCCGGTTTTGCCACCTCACTTCCGTGTGTCTTGTTCTTCCTGCTGTGTCCTGGCCTCAGTGGAGCAGCAGCCTCCACCTCCACACCAACCCTCCTCCCTGGCCCCTGTGCCTCCACAGCCCCTGCCTAGGCCCTGGTGCCACACGGCAGTGGCCAGCACTCTCTGTCCCCCTCTCCTCCTCTTTGTGCCTCTTTCTGAACCAGGATGGCACCCTGGCTGGGAGGCCCCGACCCTGCAGCAGAGGTCTGCTTGCACCCACCCCCTGCAGAGGTGGCCTCCAATTCCTGCTGCCTGAAGGCAGACCTGTGCCCAGGCCCACACAGACCTGCCATCCCTCTGTCCCTCTGCCTGGGAGCCCAGACCTGAGATAGGAAGGCAGGTAGAGGGGCACCACCAAGGACAGCACAGAAGAGCCGGAATGGTGGCCTGGTGGCCTGTGGAGCTGTGGAATGGGGAGTTTGCCAGCTGGGATTAAGAGAGTAAACATGGAGGTGACTCAGACTTGTTGGAGTCGTGAATGAGAAAGAATGGGAAAGAGAAACCAGAGCTGATACCTTAGGTGGAGAATGTGGGAGGGGGAAGATCTGCCACAGCGTCTCTTCCATTCCAGACACTAGGAAAAAGTCCCAGGAAGTACCACCAGGCCATAGGACGAGCTCTTTCACAAGGACTTCAGACTGGTCACCAGGGAAGGGCCGGTCATACCTAACTGAAAGTGCCATGTGCCCAACAGGGACCAATGCGAAGTGCGGACTGCGCTGCAGAGCCTGTAAGATGAGCGTCCACCATAAGTGCGCTGATGGCCTGGCAACCCAGCGATGTATGGGCAAGCTGGTAAGGCTGGTTAGGCTGGTAAGGAAGGGTAAGGCTGGTGAGGGCGGGTAAGGCTGGTAAGGCTGGTTAGGCTAGTGAGAGATGGTGAGGCTGATGAGGATGGTAAGGCTGGTCCACAGGCTCCCCCTCTCCTCTACAGCCTGTTGCTGGGGTGACTCAAAGTCCTCAGGGGAGCCCCCACCTTCCCCAGGGTGGGACCTATTCAGGTTTCCACATGAAGTTCCCACATCCCAGAAGCCCCTCAGTCCCAGGCAAAGGAGGGTGATTGGTTACCCACCTACCCAACTACCCTCGTGCTCAGCGGGTATCAAGAGCACCAGAGCTGCCCCATAGAGGGGTCCAGAGTCAAGAAGCCTACCTCACTGGAACTGAGTCGCATTGGCCAAACAAAGGGAGAGTGGACAGCCCCAGCACTTTCAGACCTCAGTACTTCAGGCGCCAGCCTGCACTGGAGGGGCTCAAAAGGCGGCTAGCCAGGGGATGTGCTGAGAACGTCTGCTCTGGAGAACAAGGAGATGGGGCATGACAACTGTCTTCACAAACACAAGACCCCTCCACATGAGAGGAACCCCGTTGTCTTCCCTGGCTCTAAGGAAAAGACTTGGGATCTGCAGGTGACACTAGACATGTCACCAAAGACCTGCCCCTCCTCCATCACCAACACTGCTCAGACAAAGGACACCCCTTCCCAGGATTCCAGGGTTCCAGGAGGGACCAGGCCCCCAGCTCCCGTCTAGCACTGGGGCACAAAGAAGCCCAAGCTCGCGCAAGTCTGTCTACGTACTCTGGTTTGCAGTGTCCCCTGCTTGTAAGGGGATTGGGGTTTGGCTCAGTTGGTAGATCACTGCTCTACAGTCTCTGAGGACCCGGGTCCAATCCCCAGCACCACCAAAATGGGAGAAGGACATCCACTCCTGATGCAATCTCAAAACAATCAGCCATTGAAAACCCTATGAGGGTCACTATGAGCTAGACCTGACTCCACAGCACCCAACAACAACTGGTCTTAAACCCCTGATGTATGGATTTCCTTCACATTTTCCAATGTGGCCATGGGAAAGGCCACAGATCAGAAGCCAGAAAAACAGGACAGACTCCAGGAAGCAAAAGCCATGACTCAGGTAATGCTCTGAAGGGCTGGTTGCCCTGAGGTCTGACTGCCCGCCCAGGCCTTTTATGGTCTTAATGAACCACAATTACCGTGGTGCAAGAAGGCAAAGGTCCACTTGTGTCCTGACAGGTGAGTCAGGTCCTGCACACAGTGAAGGCCCAGCAGCGGGAGAGGTGGCCAGGCCAGGCATCTGCTGTTTGCGTGGAACATAACTTGCTTGCTGCCATCAATTCCTCCTCCACGTCCCCTGACTGTGTTGAATTATAGAAGGAATTGAAAAGTCAGATGTTAGAGGGAGATCAGCAGTCTCTTTAGGGCTCTTGCATGGTCCTCTCCATCGCTTTGGTGACATTAAACCTTCTCTTCTCTCTCCAGCCAAAGGGGTTTCGGCGATACTACAGCTCCCCTTTGCTCATTCATGAGCAGTTTGGATGCATTAAAGAGGTCATGCCCATTGGTGAGTCGGGACACTGGGGAGTTAGTCAGCGATGGCTGTCGTCCTCTAACAGCCACAAACACTGTGGGCATTTTTGTGTATTTATTTGGTGGCTGTTTGTTTTAGGGTTATAATTGTTTTGCCTGAGGGAAAACATAAGGTGGACCAACTTCTCCAGGAATTTTATCCTCTTTCTGATGAAGCTTGAGAAACATGCATGTGCTCCTCTGGCTATGGCAGCAAGGCCGGAGGACTGAGCAGGGAGTGCAGCTTCCTGCAACCCTGGGCAGAGCCCAGCTCCCTGCTGATCAGACCCTGTAAAATAAGAACAAAATCACTAATTTTCATAATTGTTCCAAAAAATAAGCATATGTATATTATGGGCCAATGCCACATAGAATCTGTGAATATCACTTATTCCTTAATGAAGATCTAACATGCCCTACACTTACAGATATTTCTGACTTAGACGTCTTCTTCTACAATATCTTTCAATTTGCCTCTATTTTATTTTCTGTCTCTGAAAATCTCTATACCTGTTTTTGCTTTTTCAATATGATAGGTTTTTTAAACTAAAAACTAGAAAGTTTTTTTTTAATTTCAGTACTGGAGATTGAACCCAGGGCCTTGCACATGCTAGGAAGTGCTTCACCATTGAGCTGCACCCCCAGCCCCTTTTATTTATTTATCTATTTATTATTTTATTTATTTTATTTTGGGACAGGATCTCACTAAGTTGCACAGGCTGCTTCTGACCCCAACCAACAATCCTCCTGCCTCAGCCTCCCTAGTCACTGGAATTATAGGCAGGCTCCACCATGCTTGGCTTAGAAAGCTTCTAATTAGAAACTCGTGAAGTCTGATAATTTCATATTCTTTTGAAAACACTCGTATCCTGCTGTGAGCTTGGCATCTTCAGACTCCATGGCTCAGTGAGCACAGTCTCCCTGTAGAGAAAATAAAACCTGCCCAGGGAAGAACCTGGGGTGGGAATGTGGGGAGGGGTGATGGAAAAAAACAACCTGCGCTCAGAGGGGCTCCAGGGCAGGCTACTGGCAAAATGTGCTGGACACCAGGGGCCCCAGAGTGGCGGGCATGGGCCACCACTGAGCCCACGGCCAAGCCTTTGGTGCCTGCTGCCTGGAGCCCATGTCTCAGGTGCTGTGACCCAGGGGTTGGCCTTGGCTGGCAGCTCCCCTGAGGTGCCCTTTTTTCCTGTTGCAGCTTGTGGCAACAAGGTGGACCCTGTGTACGAGACCCTCCGCTTCGGCACATCCCTGGCCCAGAGGACAAAGAAGGGCAGCTCTGGCAGTGGCTCTGACTCACCTCATGGAACCTCTGTAATTGTCCCCGCCCTCCCTCAGTTTCCCCACAGTGTCCCACACAGGGCTGGCCTCAGGTGCTGCAGTGTGAGGACTTCCACCCAAGTACCCCACAGGGAAGCCCGAGTGCTGTGGACATCTGGGGACAGCTGTTGTCACCAGCTCTCAAGGGATAGCTTGCTTCCTGCTTGGGGACACCCTCCTGGTCCTGACTCTTTGTCCTGCTCCCTATCGCTGGCTCACATGTCGGTCAACACAGGGAAACGTTTGGCTGCTAGGCAGGGCAGATGCCAGAAGGCCTGGCTGTTTCCAGCTCTCCTTCTGCCTCACTCCAGTGGGAGGTACAGCTGTTCCCACACATTCTCAGTCCTTTCTAAGACAAGGTCTACCACTTGATCCCCACAGATAGCCTCCCAGGGGTGCTTGTCTGTGACTCAGTGGCCCCTCTCCAGGAGGTGCACCCTCCCAGACACCTCTCCGAGTTTCATTTCATCTAACCTGGCTGTTAGGGCTCTTTTGCATCCCCTTGTAGTCCTGTCTCAGGCTGTTCCACTCAGAACTTCCAGAACTGCTCCCAGAGGCCCACAGCTCTACAGCCCTTGCCAGAGGCCACACTCCTCCTACAGAGAGGCCCAGCCTCCAGCTCCAGAGGCTGAAGCCAGCCCTGGAGAACCTCTGCAGGTGTGGGAGGCACCTCCCACAGGCTGCCCAACTGGATCCTCTAGGCATCATGCACTGGAGGCTGTGGCAAGAGGATGGAGCTAGAGCTGTGCCTGTGGGTCCTTCCCTAAGGCAGCATGACACACCAGGATTGTGAGTAGGAGTGCGCCAGGTGTGAGTAGGAGTGTGAACAGGTAGGCGTCTGGCCTCCATGCTGCCTGGTTACCCTAGAAGCCACCTTCAAACTCACCAAAGCACTCTCCTTCCAGTATCCCCCAATTTCTAAGAGGGAAGCACCAAAACTTGTTTTCATTCTTTTCCCTCACCTGCACATAAAGTGGATGTCATTAGTTGTTTCCTCTCTTCAGCGAGCACGAATGAAGAGCCTGTGGTTTGCTGGTGCTGAAGGGTCACAGAAGAGGATCAGACTCCGCTCAGAGCCTTAGATCAGGACTTGTTTCTGAAATCCAAACCAATGGAGAAGAGAGCAGATGATGGAGCACTATTTAGCATTTCTCAAACTTTTATATGTCTTGTCCTATTTTATTAAAAAGGAGGATATAATTTGTGACACTTTAGGGTATCTGAATCCTGACTACCTCCCAGAGAGATCATTACCATATGGCAGCTCAAAAGACATTAATTGATTTGCTGAAAGAATGATAGAGACCATGCTAAATCTGATTTTTTTAAAATACAAAGTATGTATAGGCAGGAATTTATTTTACAGTCATGCATTGTATAACAATGTCTCAATCGATGATAGACCACAGATACAATGTGGTCCCACAAGACTATAACAGCACTGAAGAATTCCTGTCCCCTAGTATCTCTACCTTAACTTTTCTATGTTTAGGTTCAAAATACTTATCATTGTATTATTGCTGCCTGACCAGTCAGCACAGCCACCTACTGACAGGTTTGCAGCCTAGGGGCAGCAGGCCACCCACATAGCCTACATGGGCAGTAGGGGTATTATCTAGGTTTGTGTGAGGACACTGTGATGTTTCACAGTGACAGAATCACTGGTCAGCACCTTCCTCAGAACGTGTCCCGGAAGCTACATGAAGCAATACTATAACACACATAATAGGTTGTAAAGTGTACATTGCGTAATAATATATATAAAATGTCTATCACTGGGCCTCGCATAGTTTACACTCAACAGATGCAAGTTGCTGCTTTATTTTCATCAGGCACCTTGGTCTTACCTGGGTTTCCTTTGAACCTGAGCTGTGAAGGTAACGGAGGGTTGATCCATTAATGAGGTGGCTCTGCTGTCTGGAGAAGAGCACGTGCCCCACTTTGCTGGGCCCCTGGGCCATGCAGGGCCCTCTCTGTGCCTCCCTTGCCCTGGTGTCTCCTCGGATCACTCCGTAGCCAGGGTTGCTCCCAGGTCTGCTTTTGCTGGGTCCTGTGGCACAAGCTGCTCCTGGTTGATCATCTTCACCTTCCTCTTTCCAGCCGCCACCCCTAAACTGACGACTCCCTCAGCTCTACCCAGTTCTGCCTTCTCGCCGAGCACTGGCCAGTATTGCACAGGCTGCACACTGAGCACTGTAAGCCCCACTCGGTCCCCATGGCGGCAGGGCTGCCCTACAGAACTCAGAAATGTGTGTCACAAGTGCCCATCTTCCCTGTGCAGCCTGGATGGTCTGACCTCAGTGTCTCTCACCAGATGGCCTCTCTCCTCCTTCCCTGTCTGCTCTTACAGCATCTCAAGATTTGTCCTCCCTAAAAACTGTGTGTTTTCCCTAATCAGAACACTATTGAGTCACGTATGTCACCAGGACAGTGCCCAACTCTTCAGCCTGGCACAGGAGGCCTTTCCCAAGCTCATGAAGCTCTGGCACCCCCATCCCTCAGACTGGCTTCCTCCTTCCAGCTGAAAATCCATAAGACACAGACTGATGTTAACATCAACAGTGAGGACTCAGGTCCTCCAGGCATGGCCAGGGTCTCTCCACACACCCTCAAGAGCCCCTTTCTCACAGGCAGTTTTTGTGGCATGGTAACCATTGCTTTGGCTCTGTTTACAGAACTGGGGACACCAAGGGACCACACATTGAGACCCCTTCCCTATTTGTCTCATTACACCAGGGCCATCATGAGCACTCGAGAAGTGTGTGAAGAATGAAGAAGAATCAGCAAGCGGCTCCTGAGAGGGAACTCAGAGTCCTCTGGGGTCCACCAGCACTGCCCTGCTCACTCCCCGAACTCCAGCAGTTTGAAGTTCTCTGAAACCTTGGCTCAGCTCCAGCCCCCGACATCTAGGTCTCTGCAAACAGTGCCCCTAGGTGTCCTGGATTAGATGAGCACCTCTTCCCCATTTCCCATGCCACCAGCTCATTAAGCTACAGTGTAGAGGGCTTGGTGATTTCCTCCTTTTAGTTTAATTTTTTTCTGGCTTCTCAAGTCCCCACCTTAATAGACTGAGCTTCAGTGCAATGACAATGCTTGTTGGCCAGGGTCTGGTCCACATGGACTAGCCTGGGCTCTGAGCTGTCTCAGCTCTCCAGGTGATTCCAGTAGCTGCCAAAATTTGAGACCTAGTGATGGATGCTGGTCCATGGCAGATTCTCACTGAGTGTGTGGTGAATGACCAGGGAACATCAGTCAAACTCTCTGGACTCTTGGGGAGAACAAAAGCTGGCAGTGAATTCAGTCAGTGGTTCTCAGCACATGGCCAACTGCTCAACAGTACCACATTGCGGTGGAACTTGCTAGAATTGCAAGTTTGGGTTTCCCACTCATACCTGCAGGATGGATCTGATCTTGGGAGTCCAACAATCTCTTTTCTAACCAGGTCTCTGGTGATTCTGATGCACGTTGAAATATGAGAATTACTATTAAATCAAGGACTTCAGTTGACTTCCAAGGAAATCAGCCCATGCCAGCTGCCTCCTCCTCCTCCTCCTGTTCTCCCTTCCCCGCTCACATCTGCTTTTGCTCTTACAGTGGCCAATGTGCCACCTTGTTGGAGCTCGAGCTGGGAATAGAGTCTGAAGCTAAGTTTCTCCCTAAGCCACAGACCAGCTCACGTCTTTCTCAGGAGCGAGATGAGCCACCATTGCCAGCTTCCCCCAAAGCCACAGGGGGCTGGCTTGCAGCCTGCAGCCCTCCCACCTTGCAAGCCAGGGGTTTTTGTAGCTACCACCCAGAAGAAAAGCACAAATAAAACTGATCAAAGCAGGAAGCCCTCTGGCAACTTTAACCTGCGCTCTGAGCAGCCTGGGTCCTCTCACGTCTCTGGTGAAAGCCGATGAGCATGTCCTCGTTCCACTCCAGCCAGTGTTGCTGCACTCCTACAAGGACACAGTGGTGGAAGTGCAACAGAAAGCCAGCCCAGAGAAGCCAGAGCAGAGGGGCTCCAGAGATGACCCTGGACTACCCCTGTGTACCGTGGATGGCTGCCTTGCAGGATGTGTGGCCCAAAGACATTGTCACACAAGTTCCACAGCAGGCAACAAACACTGTAACCTCTACATGTGTGAGACTAGGAGTCAGCGAGACCATCAGAGGGGCTGGCGAAGATGCCCAGTTTGCTTTCATCTCTAAAACAATGTTGTCTTTAGCAACATCTGGACCTTATAGACTGACTCTGGGGGTGAAAGGCATAGTTTCCGAATGTCAACTTGCTGCTGTTCATCACTGCCAGTTTCCCTGGCCCTGGTTCCATCAGAAAATATTTGTTGAGGTTTTGGTTATGGAAGGCATTATTCTAAGAGCTGCAAGGAGACAAAGACCAATCAGATTGTGCTTAAATGTCTGTCACTTCATTAGAAGAAAACCAAAGCAACTGATTGGTACTTTAAAATGATTTTGCTTCCATCCTGCAGCGCCTGGTGATAATGCACTTCAGCTCCTTGTCATTCTTCAGCAGGGTTATGTCCTGAAGCTAGCATATTCCCATGGAGCAAAGCTTTGTTCCGTGGGGTTATTTTTTCCAGGGCCATAGAGATGTTTATTTTACATTGTCGGGAAGTCACTGCCTGACTGCTTTTTTTAATATGCTTTCATATGTTTAGAATATAATGGGCTTGATGGCTTTAGGGAGACCAGTAAAAACAAAATGAAAAAAAAAAAAACCACTCTGGGAGTTAGTTGGCTAGTTGAAGAATAATCTTCAATTTCATAAGATTAAAATGAATCACCAGGCAGGGTGGCACACACCTGAAAGCCCAGTGACTTGGGAAGTGGAAGCAAGAGGATCATGAATTTGAGGCCAGAGGCAGCCTGGCAACTTGACCCTGACTCAAAATTAAAAATTGGCTGGGGAAGCAGCCCAGTGGTAGAGCACTTGCAAAGTATGTGCAAGGCCCTGAGTTCAACCCCCAAGTACCAAAAAAGAAATAATAATAAAATAAATGAAATGAAATTCTCTAGAAAGCAGTTTTTGTGCAGACATCATGAGCTTCAAAGCAAACAGGGTATGAGCTACCTAGCGACACTGCACTGTTTACCGGTTTTTCTTTTTGATTTGTCAAGTAAGTAAAAAAGCTGGAAAACATCTTAAGGGTAGTCAGTCTTGGAGAGTACTTAGTGCTAAGTGGTCTAGAGCGGACTAGTAGAGCAAGAAAGTAAACTTCCTCTCTGGAAACATAAACATAAATTGTTTAAAAAATGGGACTTTTCTAGAAGCCCCTAAGTTCTTCTTTGTAGAGGATGGAGCCAGGCAGACAGAAGCTGGGGCATCAGACCCTCTGAAAGAGCAGCCTGGAGGTGCTGGCAAATGCCTAAGTGCCAGTCAGAGCAGGACACATGTAGCCTTTGCCAGTTTCCACGGAGTAAACACTCCTGCCGTGACCAATTTCATGCTACCAAGGTGATGACCCTGATTCTCCGCCTGTGGAGCCAGTGCACTAGGCAAGGCCCAGTGCTGGCCAGGGTCCTGGGGCAAGGCTGGTCTCTGCCCCGCTCCACTGCTGTCAGCCCTGGCACCTGGAGTCACAGACTCGCTCTGGGCTACAGATTGCTATTTTAAACAGTCTATCACTGACTTGTTGTGAGGAATAGATAAAATGACACATACCAAGTCTTCAAAGCACACAGGATGGGTTGTCGGGACCTGGTGGCATTCACAGTGCTGTTGTTACTGCCGCCATTGCTGGGCCTGTGCTGGCACCATAACCTAAGCAGAGGAATGGTTACTCTTCTCTTATTAAAAAAAAAATAAAATGCCAGAATAAATATCACAAAACGATTGATTTTTGCAGCGATGTAAACCTTTGACTTGTTCTGATTGGTGCCTCCCTCCATAAGTCATTTCGCTCTCTGTAATTAATATTTAAAACTCACCCACAGAAAGGCCTGGGCAACGTGGGTGGGACCCAGGTTCTCTCGGGTCTGTTCCCAGGAGGCCTTGCTGTGGCCTGTGCACCTCACTTATCTGCATTCATGGGGCCCCAGGGCTGGGCTGAGCCTGTCACCATCCCCCAGCGGGGAAATGCATGGCTGAGGGCGACTCTGGCCTCTGCTGTTAGCCGGACATCGAGGCAGCAGAAACAGCCCCACGGGCATCCTACAACCCCACTTTAGCTCCTTTCCTGAAGTCAGAGCCGCTGCGCAGGGCCCGAACAAATCATTGCTCACGCCCTGCTGTCTCCTCTCTCCCCCAAGACTTCCGACCTCGTGGAGGTTCCTGAGGAAGCTGACTGGCCGAGAGAGGGGTCTGACCTGAAGAAGCACAGTGACAGCGGTGAGTGGGGCCCTGAGGGCAGGCAGCTTCCTTCTCCTGGGCCCTCCTCTCTCTGCTGAGGGCCCAGAGTCCTGGAAGGACATGGGCCAAGACCTGGTTCCCGCATTCTCAGCAGGGCCGGGCACCCACTGTTAGGCCTTTCTGTGAGTGTGGTGTTTCTTCCACTGACCTCAATTAGCTTGAAAACCAGCCCCCTGGGAGCAAGTCTGGGCCTCAGCTGAAGTACCTGAGACAGCTGGGGTGGCCAGCCCGGTGGGAAGGCCTCACCGCTCCTGCCTGGCACAGACAGGATGCAGCCCAGGGTTCTTCATCAACACTGTTTAATCTTCCTGTAGCCTGAGCCCTTGTTACAATAATAATTTCCAAAGCATCTATTAAATGCTAACAGTATTGAATTGCTGGCTGATTGCAAGAACCTGCTTAAACTGAAAATCCCAGATACAGCCAGCCCTGTGGGCACCTTCTTGCCAAGCGTTTTGACGTGGACAATCGCTAGCCTTCACTCGTGTCAGGGAAAATCACAAAGGCCTTCCTGTCACCAGTCAAAGTTCAAGGTCACAAAGCCCCTCCCCAGGCTGTGCAGGGTCTAGCAAGGAGCAAGCCTGACTTGGTTGAACCAAACACACATTTGCAACAGAAGTGACCGCAGCAGCCTTGCGTGACTGTGCACCAAGTGTGCAGTGTGCAGCCTCTGGCGACTGTCCTCTGACCAGCCGTCCCACCTCTTCCACCCACAGTCAGTGCCACACAGCTTCTCTGTCACACCTGCTTTGAGAAGTCTGCTTCTACATCCTGTGCCCTAGGTTCCCAGGTCTCTTCCTTGGTTAGGACAAGGCTACACGAGCCCCACAGGGCCATGGGCCAAGCTGCCCCCACCATGACTCTCCTTCCTAAAGGAGCAATGGCATTGGCTGCCTTCCCTGCCGGGCCCCCAGGCATCAGCTGAAGCTCCCTGAGGGAGAATGTGTCTTTAGCACCACTTAGGAAAATCACACTTTTTGATCAGTGTGGATGTTAGCTGAACCCTTAGCAGCATCATTACGGACCCATGAGAGGGGTCAGCTGCTGTGGGACCCTGTGACAGGCAGGCATCACAGGTCCACCAGCTGAATTTGGTCAGCAACCCAGAGCTCAACATCTAAAAAACTAACTCACCAGAGACTGATTATAACCCAGACTGGCACATTCCCTCCTCAGGTTGGTCAGCTCATCAGTCCTGGGTCTGAGCTCTGCCCTCTTCCTTCCCTGACTTTCTCCTCACCAGCACAGCCACCAGCCTCCCCACTAGGAACCACGCGCACACCCTACTCCAGAGGCAGGACTGCTGGGTGTCACTCAGTGCCTGTGAGACCTAGTAGCAGTGGCCTGGCCTCTCCCTACTTCAGCCACCCACCTAAAATGAAGACAGTGACCTATCTGAATCCACAGGGCTGCTGTGATCTTTGAACATGTCTGTTATTGTTGTTGTTGTTACACGCCATCAAGTTGGGTCCAACCCATAGTGATCCTGTATCAACA
The DNA here is from genome assembly GCA_007922755.1 of Pedetes capensis. NCBI lineage: Eukaryota > Metazoa > Chordata > Mammalia > Rodentia > Pedetidae > Pedetes > Pedetes capensis. The sequence continues at coordinate 63,882 of VMDO01006157.1, read as the reverse complement.
GATCGAAACACTCCCCAACTCTGTGCCATGCCTGGCACTATGTCAGTGCTTCTCTGCTATTCATAGGGTTTTCATGGCTGATTGTCTTTTGGGAGTGGGTTTCCGCGTCCTTCTCCCAGGCCTATAGCACTCAGTATTCCCAGGCAGTCTCTCCATCCAAGTACTGACCAGGCTCGACCCTGCTTAGCTTCTGAGATCTGATGGGATCAGATGCCAGGGTGCTACAGCTATAGACAGAGACACAGTTGTAGAGACTCACATCCACATGTGATCCAGGGACCAGCAGACTGGGCCTCACTCAGCCTAATAGAAATGCAGGATTTCAGGCCAGGGATTTAGCTCAGTTGGTAGATCACTGTGCTGCAGTCTCTGAGGTCCCGAGTTCAATTCCCAGCACCACAAAAATGGGAGAAGGGCCTGGCAATCCACTCCCAAGGCAATCCAGAAACAGCCATTGAAAACCCCATGAGGGTCGCTATGAGTTGGATACCGACTTGACGGCACCTAACAACAACAACATTTTGGGCTGGGATTTAGCTCAGTGGGTAGAGCCCCGCGCTGCAGTCTCTGAGGCCCTGAGTTCAATTCCCATCACCGCAAAAATGGGGGAAGGACTTGGCAATCCACTCCCAAGGCAATCCCGAAGCACTCAGCCATTGAAAACCCCATGAGGGTAGCTATGAGTTGGATACCGACTCCACGGCAACCTAACAGACCTGCTGAGTCAAAACCTCCACATGAATCTGTGGTTCGTGTGGTCACTAAAGTTTGAAAAGCAGGAGTGGAAGTCATTTAGTCCAGTCTGGGAGGTACACATCTGTGTGCACACACACTCCACATACCAGCGGGCAAGACACTCAAAGACCTTATGTTGACTACTTTCCACCTCTTCTGTGTTAACGGGCAATTTCACAGCTTTATTAAAAGAGATCTGTTGAGTCAGATGTGGTGGTGCACACCTGTAATCCCAGCACTTGGGAGGCTGAGGTGGAAGAACAGAAGGTTGAAGACCAGCCTGGGCTATGTAGCAAGGTCCTGTCTCAACAAACAAACAATCAAAAGATATTTCTTGAAAGAAATTATCAAGCCATGAACTTCCAAAAAGCCTTGGAGATCTATTAACAGTCCTTTTGATCAGCAATAGCTTTCTTTACAATGTACCCTTGCAAGCTGGAGGGACTATGTAGCAGTTTGCTTCAAAATATGTTCCTGTGGTCGACTTTCATCCCCTATCCCTGCACTCTGAGAAACAACATGGAGAAGATGCCTCACTTCTGTGGTCCAATTTCTCAAGGTTCTTCCCAGCATGGCTTTGAGGCACAGCGCCTGTATCCTCCTCTCGACTGGCTCTGCTTTGCATGTTTCTTGTGTCCTAAGACATGCATGGTGCACACGTGCTGTTTCCTCCAGTCAGGCATTATGTCAATTCCTTAGGTGTATCTCCCAGGCCACCTTAGCAGAGGATATAATTCCTCCTAATTTCTTCACTGCTAAGATTACAGTCTCTGATTTCTCTTATAAATTATCTCTGGCAGGTCTGTGTGTTTCCAAGTGTTTTCAGGACTGTTTCTGGATCATCATAGATATGGATGAGGAAAGTTGCCAGTCTTCACTTTTGCCTTAAGTGCTACAAACTTCACCCATAGCAAAGTAATAAGCAAAAGAAGAAGCAATATCCAGCTTGCTTATTCCAGCTCAAAATACCAAATAATAATGTTACGGGTTGCCTACAATAATTGCATTTAAATGGGACTGTCTGTGATCATAGTTTTCCTGGAAAAGAAATGGAGAAAGCAGAACATAAGTAATACAAATTCCTAGACATTTTCTTCAAAAAGGACTGGGTTGATCACATGTACATGAGAATATTACAAGATCCAATATTATCTCACTTTGTACCCAAGCAAAGAAATTCTGCCCAGAAAAAAAAAAAAAAAGCTCAGATCTACAAAGTTTATTCTTACTTTTAGCATACAATGTTTCTATATCTCAAATTTTATGTTGCCATGAAAGAAAGAAAGTTGTAACTAAAGTATTTAACTTTAAAGTATTTTATTAAAAAATAAAGTCCAAAAAGGAATAATCTAAGCACCACACCTAAGAAGTCAGAAAAAGAAATATAATAAACCCCCAAAAAGGCAGAAAGAAGGCAGTAATAAAGAGCAGAAATTATTAAACTGCAAAGATAGATCAATGAATCCTGAATTTTTTTTAAAAAAAGATTTTATTTACAATCTCTAACAATTTTTTAAGGTGTAAGAAAGATGACATGAAAGCAGTAACAAAAGGAGGGGCACAACAGAGATTGAAAAGGAAATAAAACTATGTCATAACCAACTAATGCTGATAAACTGTAAAACTTTTTCTAGGTTGCTGATACCAGAAAGATAACAATGACTAACGCCTGATGGGAGGAATAGATATAGAAAACTTGATTTGTTTCTAATCCTTATAGAAACTGAATCAACCTTTAAAACTTTGCACAATAAAAATACCAGGCCCAGACAAATTTATAGGTAAATTCTATTAAACATTTGAGGAGCAGAAAATTTCCAGATTACATAAACTCTTCAAGAAACCAAAAGCAGCGAGGAGAAAGGGCAGCTGCATTCTCTAACGCAGTTTATGAGGCTGTTATAACACTCACTTCAAAACCAAACAAGGTCGGAGAAGGGAGATGTGTAGCTGGCCTCCCTCTGGACTATAGATGCAGAAATCAAACAAGTCCCAACAGGCTGAACCCGAGGATGTATTTTAGAGGCTGTTGCATAATAACCAAGTTGGACTTATTCTAGGGATTTAAATTTGGATCAATATCACATAATTCGATAACATAACTTGCTGTATTACCAGGTTAAAGAAGAAAAACCAAATAATTATCAAGAAACACAGTGTTGGGCATAGGCTTCAGAGTCTGCACAGTAAAAGAAAGACGGTATCTGGAGAAGGAAAGGAGGAACTGATGAAGGCTAAAAATCCATTTTGCTTCTGTAACAAAAGAAAATACACTTGCAAATTGGACATAGTCTTTGAATACCTGTCCTGGGTGAAGTAAAAAACCAAATTATTTTCCACAGAAGAATTCAGAGCACCAAAGAGGAAAGTTTTATGGTGTATGTTTTAGTAAAATAGTTGCTTTTTTCCTCTTCTTTGCTCAAATCAAAGTCTTAGAAATGGCATGGAGGAACAGGTTTTAAAAACAGGGCTTTAAACCCATGAAAAATTGGGTTCAGGCTCAGGTACAGGCTCAATATGTTAAAAGTTAGAGGGCTTGGCTTCTGTTTGGGCTTAAATCCTATGTGTAGATACTAAGATCATGTTGCATTCCTTCAGTTCTGCTTGCCACCATATATGTGAAAAAACTGTTGTTGTCGTTGTTAGGTGCCGTTGAGTTGTGTCTGACTCATAGCAACCCTACATACAACAGAACAAAACACTATATGACACTGTGCCATGCCCTGCACTATGTCAGGGCCTCTCTGCTATTCATAGGGTTTTTGATGGCGGATTGTTTGGGGAGTGGACTTCCAGGTCCTTCTCCCAAGCCTACAGCACCTGGTATTCCCAGGCAGTCTCCCATCCAAGGATTAACCAGGCCGACCCTGCTTAGCTTCTGAGATCAGGCTGGATCAGATGCTAGGGTGCTGTGGCTGCAGACAAAGGACACATTTAGGTCACTTCAAATAATATGCAGCACAAAGTGCTACACATTTTGAACCACATGGCCAGATGGTATTCAATAAAAAGCTAAAATGATGTGAAATTACAAAATGCTAAGATCAGTCCAAAGTGAACATGCATGTGCACCTTCTATAGTCCCTTTTTCCTCCCCAGGCCAGAATTTTTAGGAAGATTTTCTTTGCATGTTTCCACTCAAACATTTAATATTCTTTTAAAAGAATCCAGTTTTGTCGTATATAGAATCAAGTGTTTACACGAGGATCTCAGAGTGACACATTAGTAGAGAAAGGTGTTTTTGATGTCTGCCTTGCTAACCTGGTAGACATCACCTAAATAGCCAAATAACACTGCAGGCCAGGTCCATTGAGCTGGGCCTTGTCTTCCAGGTACCACCAACCAGAGCTCCGCTGAGACAGCTAGGGACAGGACATTGGGATTGCATCCATAAACTCAGGAACTGTACACTAAGTAGAACAGATACTTACTGAGCTTCAGTGCTATGATGGGGCTCCTGTCCTGAAACACATCTCCCATGTCACCGTTGAGTCTATTTTAAGGATGATAGAGAGGGCCAACTCATTTGGCTCAGTGGGTAGAGTGCTGCGCTGCAGTCTCTGAGGTCCTGAGTTCAATTCCCGGCACCGCAAAAATGGGAGAAGGGCCTGGCAATCCACTCCCAAGGCAATCCCGAAACAGTCAGCCATTGAAAACCCTATGAGAGTCGCTATGAGTCGGATACCGACTCGACGGCACCTAACAACAACAACAACAACAACAACAACAACAACAACGAGAGGGCCGGTACAATAATGAAATAGGTCACAGAACTTTCCAAGGTGTGCTTCTGCCCTCTGCTGATATTTTCTTGGTCATCTGAAGGGAAATAAAAGGAAGGAATAAAGAAACAACATTTTATTTTAAAATACCAACTCTTCTAAATGATAGGCCAATTTAGATACCACAACTCTGTTGTAGAAATGAGGAGACATTTGCCCCATTTTTCTTTAAGGAAAATACCACTAGTGAGAATGATAAAGTTATGGCACTGGGTAGGTCTGGCTAATCAAATTCCTAAGTCCCTGTCAGGGGCCTCCCATAGCTGTCTATGTGGACAGTGAAAGCTGCCCATTGGAGAGCTGGTTCTCCATCAAAGGTTCTGAAACTCACATGCAAAAGGAAGAGAACTATACATTCCAAGAATAAGGGAACAACCAATAATGGCCCCAATGCATTGAAAGTGGGTGATTGGGGACATATTTTGAAGCTTAGAACTAGGTATCTTAAGATACTAGGATGAAGACATTCACTATAAAGACTGATATTTAGAAACAGTAGTTCAAAGGCAACTAAATTCAACTATACCTCACCCGCCACCCCATTAAAAGTGATTCGATGCATTCAGCAAGGACAGAAGATGTGGTTCTGCCCCCAAAAACAATGCCAAGTGAGACTGAGCTTTGAACACACAAGTGCCCGGCCATGCCAGGAATAAAGTGCTTGCCTGACGTGCACATGGGTCATGGGGCAAGGGTGCTGCATGGGGAGGCGGAGGGAGCCTCTCAAGGAAGAGGACATGAAGGCAGGATAGGATGGGGGCAGTGAGTGGCAAAGCAGAAGCTACAGGCACGGGATGAAGACAGCTGCATCCTGCCATTGTGGTCCCAAACACGGTGACTGGATTCACAAAGCACCTGCTTTCCATCTTCTCCTTCAGTGATCACATATCCAGAAAACTGCACCGATGACATCAGGGATGAAGCCAAGTCCCCAGGACACCAGGCATCTGTGGGAGTCACAGAAGACAGACCAGACAGGAGTCCTCAGGAGAAACTGCAGACTGTCACCCAGGTGGGTTGTAAAGTCCAGTTTGGGCCCAGACCAGCATTGTTAGGAATAAAACAGAATAATGTAGCACAATGTACCATAGCATAATACTACAGAAGAAACAATTCACAGTGCACAGAAGGTAAAAGGTGCACACTGTGCTCTGCACATCTTATTCTGCAGCATGATAATACTCTGCAGCATGAACACTGCAGAATTGTGATACATTAGGAGTATACTTTATAGCATACAAACATAGTCACTGTATTTTATATGTTCACTCATATATATGCACATAATTATAATAGAATAATACAGTTGAAGGTGCCTGAGCTTTGAATAGCAGAATGAATCATAGGTAAAAAAGATACATATAGTTGTATATATACATATTTATTATATTATATATTCAAATGTATTATGTAATTATATATTACATTATGTTATATAATTTTAACTTACATATTATAAAATATAAATGTTTTTATAGAATTAAAATGTATTTGGTTCATAATAATAGCAGATATATTTATGACACAAGACTATTCTAGTATATAAGCTGGAGTCTGTAATAAAGTCTACCAACAGGTTGTTGTGAAGTTCAGTTATGCTAATGTGAGTACTATAATGCCTGGCTTTCATTTTGACTGTTGCAAAATTTCATAATCAGTAGATGGTGGTACCATGACACCAACTCTATCAGTGTGTTGCCCAAATCCATGCATTTCCCTCCATAAGTGGACTGCCAGATGAATGTACAGAGTGCCCTTTGATGTTCTAGATTCCAACTTTCAGTTGACTGATAAATGTCTGTTTTGGGAAACAGGAGTTGTTTATTGCTATTCACATGTTCCTCTTTCTTCAGAGAGAAAATTCCCATCCCTGGGGCCAACCTGTGACATTTTTTCAGAACCATGTCAAAAAAAAATTATTTGAAGGAAATTGCAATATTTCTGACAGTAACCTCCAAATAGTTGTTTTCAAGGTGGGGACTATGGAGCACTCCTATAATCCCACCAACTCACAACTTGGGAAGCTGAGACAGGTGGATCACGAGTGAGGCCAGATGCAGCCTGTGCAACCTAACAAGACCCTGTCTCAAAATTTAAAAAAATAAAATAAAAATGGGCTGGGGGGAAACTCAGTGGCAAAGCACATGGGTAGCATGTGCCACGCCCTGAATTCAATGCCCAAGTACAGTGAAAAACTTTTTTTTCTTTTTAAATGGTTTGTAATGAAATCAAAACCCAATTAAGATATTTAAAATAAGCCTGGAGTTGAGAGTGGCTGCAGTCAACCATTGTGGTGTCCAATCCCATCAGATCTCGGAAGCTAAGCAGGGTCAGACCTGGTTAGTACTTGGACAGGAGACCACCTGCGAACACCAGGTACTGTAGACTTGGGAGAAGGACCCAGTAACCCACTCCCAAAAAACAGCCAGCCACTGAAAACCCTAGAATAGCAGAGAAGCACTAATAATACTGTTTCACCTATTGTACATAGGGTTGCTATGAGTGGGACACCAACTCAATAGAACCTAACAACAAGGTTGAAAGAAAATGATCAATAATGGTCACATACTTTCCCACCTAAGATCCATACACTGAAAGTACATAGCAGTAACATCTCCATTTCCTATTTTCTTTCTTTCCTTTTTCTAATTCTTTCTCCTTCTTTCTCTTATTTTTCTTTTATTTTCTCTTTCAGGGACCTCTTGCCAAAGACCCATTACAGATGAACACCTACGTTGCCTTGTACAAATTTGTACCGCAGGAGAATGAAGACTTGGAAATGAGGTAAAAAACATTCCAGGGAGAATAAAAAAATGAATGAAAGATGATTTTAAAGTCAATGTTTTCCATGTGTGCCACAGACCAGCTGCAGCCTAAGATCCAGGGGTTCCTGAAGGCAGATGAGGAGTCGGCAACAGGTAACAGACATAGCAGCTCGGAGGCAGTGTGACCTTGTTCCGATTTATTTCCAGATAGCCCAGCCTTTTATACAGAACTACAATTCACTAAATCTTATGAAAGGTCAGAAAAAGGACAAGGAAACTGGTAGCATAGAAGGATTACATAAAACTTTTGTCAACAATCACTTGATTAAATTGTCACATGAGTGTTAGGTGGTGATCAAAGTAGGAGATGAATTGAGAGATAAATTGTGTTTATAAGAGATAAACCAAGATGACCTGAGCACCTACACCTCCTGTAACAATTAACTATTCTTAAATTTATGCAGTAACTTGAGGCGGTTAACTGTCACCTGTGTGTCACCGCATTGAGTCCATTGTTATGACAAATGGGTGCTTTATCTAATCAGAATGATTTGTTTGCTGTAGAGCTGTCAGTACAAAGGTTTTTGTTTGTGTTGACTAAGGAGTTTATGTTGTTGGAAGTCATTCAAGAATTTCCCTATGAAAGCCTACTAGGGAGGTTTGTCAGTTCCCAATCTGAATCAGCACTGCTCACAGAGCCAGAAGAGCCAGACTTGTTTTTCATTAATATCTCCCAGAAATCTACATTAATATCTCCCAGAAATCTACAATATGAAGAAAACAGTGACCAATTCAAATTTAAGAAAAAGAAAAGATGAGACTCCAAGTCCCTTTCCATGAAGAGACCTTCTTTTTGGAGGTACTCTTCCCCTTTCAGTAGACTTTCCCTCTAAGGCAAAAGGTACTTTTCCCCTTTCAGCAGACTTTCCCTCCAATGCCTTCATTAAAGATACTCTTCTTCATGTGGGGACTCTGTCTACCCGTCATGAGTGGATCTGGACCTGGCACATGCGGAAAAACAATTCCCTGTGAGCTGTAGAACAAGATCTTCAAGTGCTCACATGTGTCTTCTGAGCCGCAGGGCCAGCACGTGCGTGGCCGGCCCCTCCTGGAGTTCCTGACACAGCAGGTCTAGGGTGGAGCTCAGGGACCTGCATTTCCATCAAGTCCAGGCAGTGGGTGCTAGGGTTGCTGGTCTGGGGTGTGCACCCCAGGACTGCTGATGGGAGTTTCCATAAGGTCAATCATGAAAGGCCCTTGACACAGTGCTAACAGAGAATCAAAATGAATTTAATTCCCAAATAATATTGGTAGAAGTCTCAAATAAAGCCAGCACCGTTAGCCAGGACCCTGCCCTTTGTGGTAATGGAAGCACTTCAAGGATAAGGTGAGTCTCATCACCTGACAAAACGTGAGCCTTTCTCTCCACCACAGGTGGGAGGTTTCTGGTGTTTAAGGGGTGGTTAAGCTAGAGTCCATCTTGTCCTACTTGTTATGTGACCTTAAGCAATTTATGCCTACAGTCATATCACTGAGGCATCTGATCCCGTCAGATCTCTGAAGCTAAGCAGGGTCAGGCCTGGTTAGTACTTGGATGGGAGACCACCTGGGAACACCAGATACTGTAGGCTTGGGAGAAGGACCCAGCAGCTCACTCCCAAAAACCCATCAGCCATCAAAAACCCCATGAATAGCAGAGAAGCAGTGATCATAGTGTTTTGTCTGTTGTACATAGGGTTGCTATGAGTCAGGCACCAAGTCAACAGCACCTAACAACAACAAGCAATTTATAAACAGCTCATGCCAGGCGTGGTGGAGCACACCTGTAATGCCAGCACTTGGGAAACAAAGGCAGGAGGATCACGAGTTCCAGGCTAGCTTGGACTACAGTGAGACCCTGTCTCAAAAACCAAACGAACAAAATAAAACAACAACAACAAAAAATTAATTACTCCAATTCACATTTTTATACAAGATTAATAACAACTCCTCTCCTTATGGAGTCTAAGGCCTAAATGAGAAATGCTCCCGGCAGAGTGCCCAAGTGTTGCCCATACTCAGGAACAGAGTTGTTACAGTTTTTATAACAAGGCATGTGAGGAAAAGGCCCTTCGCTTTCCTCTGTTCACAGCCCTGGTCATGAGCAGCCTCTGGGAGGCCTCTGTGTTTCCCACCCTGGAGCAAGGTTGAAGAAGCTGCGTTTCCAGCAAAAGGAGCCCTTGGAGATGCCTTCTTCCCTTTTCTGAGAGAATGGAGGAATAAATTAGCAGTGAAAACCACTTAGAGGCCAGCGCCCTGGGGAAGTTCCCTCCGTTGGGATGGACTCCATTTTTCTGGCCATGTGGGCCATGGCATGGTTGGCAGCCACCCCCTGAAGGCAGCTCTGGTGGCCTCATCTCCCTGCCTGGAGCTTGCCACCCCTGTCCACCTCCTCAAGCTGATGTCCCTGCCTCCATGCCCTCAGCCTTCTGCATTCTCCCAGAGCCCAGGAAGAAGAGAGACACTGAGCCTACAGTCAGACCCCATATCTGGGCTCACATGCCTCAGGGTCCACACCTGCAGCTCAGCAGCCCCTCAGGATGTGACATCCAGCCAGACTCAACAGCAGGCTTTTACCCTGCCGTCATGCACCACACCTCAATGGCAGCTGAGAGGTCTGCTTCCAGCTGATATGTGCGCCTTTCCAGAACAAAAATCCTTACAACTGGGTCCCGAAGCAACTTCATGATAATCAGAGAAAAGATTGAGTTTGTTCAAGATTTTGCTTTATTTGGTTCTACAGTCAGCACCCATGGAAGCCCCAGTTAAGAAATCAAAAGACACATTGCATTGGGGAAAACTGTCTCAAAAGACCTCTTTAAAGTGTTGAAAAGTAAAGATGTCACATTGGAGATGAAGGTGTGCCTGTTTCTTGCCACAGTATTTTCAGTTGCATCATAGGGCTATGAAAGCTAGACATTAGATAAGGGAGACAGGAGAAGAACTGATGCTTTTGAATTATGGTGCTGGATATGAATATTGAATATACCATGGACTGTCAAAAGAACCAACAGACCCATTCTAGAAGAAGTGGAACCAGAGTGCTCCTTGGAAGCAAGGATGGCTAGAGTGCGTCTTAAATACTTTGGACATGTTGTCAGGAGGAAGCAATTCCTGGAGGACATCATGTTTGGGAGGGTAGCTGGTCAACAAAAAAAGAAAGGAAGACCTTCAACTAGATGCACTGACACTGTGGCTACAACAATGGTATCAAACATGAAAAGATCATGGGCATGGCACAGTGTTAGGTAGTGTCTCCTTTTGTTGTACATAGGGTTAAATCCATGGCACCTAATAACAACAGAGTAGTATTCAGGGCCGGGCTCCTGGCTCCTTGGTTTTGTTCAGACAATGAATTTTTTGTGTGTGTGGTACTTAGGGGTTAAACCCAGAGCCTTGTACATACTTTGCAAGTGCTCTACCCCCAGTACCCAATTACCCCCTGCTGGTGCTCATGGGCACTGTGCTACCTTTAGTTGGTTGCAGGCCATTAAGCATTTGGTTATGTGGTCACGACTCAAGCATTCTATTCTGCTTGGAGGCGAGCAGGACTCTTCATTTGCAGGAGCAAAATGTCTGCATTACACAGCCTAAAAGCCCAGAGGGATAAATCACACTTTTTTTGAGAGAAAGATTGTGGGTTCCCATTTTAAAATCCAGGAACTTGATTTTGAATGCATGAGGCAAGGCTTAGGGGATTAGGTACAAGTCCTTGAATGAACTGGGACTTTGTGAGCTATATTTTTCTCCTAACACTATAAGGGGGGAAAGTCCTTTTAATAACGTACTGTCCTTAATCTACCCATGCTCTGACCCAGGAGAGCATGCTGGGTATCATCCTGGAAGGAGAACAAAGGACATGAGGTACAGGGAATGCTAGGAGTGTGAACTTGGGGGTAAAAAAGGCCCAACTGCCCAAGCCCCTTGTCATAAATCAGAGCAGATGCATCACGGCTGCAGCACATATCTGTTAGAAGTATGTTCCACAGTAGGGATAGCTTTTCCTGCCCAGGCAGACCTCTCCTCTGCCCTCCAGATCCACCTGCCTAGTTTACCCCAGCCGTGAGTGGACCAGGGCAGCATCCCATTCACAGCAAACTTGCTCCTAGTATGAATGATGTCATCATCCACCACCACCTAGCTCTCCAGCCAGTGGAGGAGGCAATCCTCATGCAATATTCATTCCTTTCTGGTTCTCTACCTAAAACCCAGGAAGCCCCTCTGCTCATCTCCTGTGGGATTGTTACAGAAGGCCACACCTGGTCTGTGCTCCCAGCCTTGCTTCCCCTGCATCTGCCAGGGGTGGACCATGCACAAGTGTGGCAGCACCATGTTCTCAGCTGCATCACGCTCTGAGTCCAGTGTTATGGATCCATCCCCTGTTCCTCCTCCACTAGCAGTAGTGCACACTGCCTAACCCTGAACCTCAGCTCTCGCATACTGAAAGTTAGGGCAGCAGGGCTCCTCCAGCACAGAACGGATCCAATCAAACAATACACCCATGTTTGACGCGCCATGAGGACTTCCCAGTGGTAGTTTGGATCCAGTCTGCTCAACATGCCAAAGCAGGTACTTTCTTTCCTGAAGTAAGAAGGGCAGGAGAGGAAGAGGGAGAGGAAATAACAGCCAGTGTTCACTGGAAGTTTAAGAATAAAAAGGGGGGACGTCCTGCTTGGCCTGGTTTAAGTCCTCGCCCAGCTGCTCTCCTGGCTGTGACCCCCACATATCCTAGAAACACTACACAGGCCACCAGAGCCTCTGCTTCCTGACCGGTGAAGAGTGAGTTACACACCTGTTAGGCTGCTCACAGCCTACATTTGTCCAGACTCCTATGCCCTGCTGCCCTTGGATAAAAATTGCAATATTACAGGGGCTGTGGGACCACTGCATCCACATTGGGACCACATGGCCACTTCCTCAGGATCTGTCCTTCCCCATCGTCCTGTTCACCCACCACCGGCAAATCCCTCCCCCCAACACACACACACACTCACATAGCTCATGTGGCTATTCCTCACCTCCCTGGCCTCAGCTCAGAGCTCCCTGCCTCAGCACTTCTTTTCCTAACACTGTATTCATTAAGTTACTCTCTGAGATACTTCTGTGAACTTTGTGTCTCTTTCATTAAAGAACTTGTGTTTTTGTTAGATGCCATCGAGTCGATGTCCAGCTCATGGCAGCCCTATATACAACAAACAAAACACTATTGTTGTGCTTCTCTGCTGTTCATAGTGTTTTCAATGCCAGGTCCTTCTCCCAAGCCTACAGCACCTGGTGTTCCCAGGCGGTCCCCCATTCAAGTACTAACCAGGTCTTACATTGCGTAGCTTCTGAGATCTGACGGGGTTGGACACCACAGTGGTGTGGTTTAAAGAACTTTGCCTATATTTGTACCTCTCTGAAATGAGTTGGTTAATCTCTGTCTCCCCTGTAAACTCCGTGAAAACAAACCTGCAATCCTTAACCTCATAGCCCAGAATGGTCTGTTCTTCAAGCACAGGAGATGCAGTGTATACAGAGAGTATTTGATGAGTGCAGAGGCGAGTCAGTGAGCTAGTGCTGAGCCTGGTAAACTGGCTGGGAGGGTTGGCCCTGTTTCCTGGGAGACAGGCTTTGAGCTTATAGGAGGGGAAACCCCAAACAGCCTACTCAGCCCCCTGGTTGAGGCCACTGGAAGATCACTGGCTTGTTGGACTTCACAGAAGCTCACAGTGTAGCTAGGACAGCTCAGGGAGGCAGCCTGTTGCTGCGCCTTATGTTTAGGACCTGAACACCCTCTGGAAAGTGCTATGAGCCATCCTCAGTCTCCAGTGCTGTAAAGCCCAGGCTTCCTGCAGTCTGCTTTGCCGCAGTGTCAGTGCAAACTAACCTCCTTCATCAGTGTGTCTACTGTTGCCCATGCTGACGTCTGCGGCCAATACTGACCGTGGACTGTGTCTCCACTGTCATAGACCAGGGTGGGCGAGAGCTGGCAGCAAGGCAGAGAGAAGCAGGGTCTGCAGGGTGGCCATGTTCAGGTCCATCTCTGACACCATGCATCGCGTTGAGCAAAACCTTAACCTCTTAGAACTCGGTTTTCTCCTTCCTAGGAAGACCAAGTATTAAAAAACGTAATGTAAATAAAATGTGGGATCTTGTCCCCAGGACGAAATGAGGTGCATGGCATATTTTAGATACTTTTTCTTCCTAATTTTTATCTTTTCACTAGGTATTTTATTTCATGATCTTCTGGACAACCTCATTAATGCTGCCCTAAAGATAGAGGAAACAGAGTTAAGCGCTCTCTCAGGCCGTGACACTTGACGCCTGTCCTCAGAATAGGCACAGCATGCTGCAGGGTGCCCTGACTCCCAGGCTGGGACATGGTCGTCAGAGGGTCTCCAGACCTGTGCTGATGACTGGAGGTCTAAGAACCTCCACAAGTCACCCAGGCCCTTTGGTCAAAGTAGAACAGGCTGTGTAGTAGGTAACCTGTGATTGAAGGTCTTAGACAATTTCCCTTATCACCTTTATTATCGGGTTTTCTGAAGAGTACTGGAAATTACACTTTATGGACCAGCAAAGCTCTTTAAAATGCCTTGAAATACAAACCAGAGAACCCATTAAAATGACGATAACTCTATTGTGATCAGTCCTGATATTCTTGTCATTGTACACCGTCTCACAAATTAACTTACACCATGTCAAATCATTCTTCTGGACAACTGAGTGTGTAGGTTTCTGGGATGCCCTCACATTTGCATACACTTTCTCCCATACACACTTATATATGCCCACAATCAGCCACGCACTCACACCTACATGTACACACATTCACACACACACCACTAGCCAAAGCTTGATAACCTGTGCCTTGCTTTTTGATCAAAGCAAACTCAACCTTCAACACTTACAATGTCACCAGTCCCATATCCTCACTGCTTTTGGCTCAGAAGTCTGCAAAACAAAATCTTGGAGTTGCTACTTCTTATTCACACCACAGCACCTTTTTAAAAGTCAATTAAAGTAACATTTTTGGATCTACAAATTGATATTTTATACAGATAATCAGCAAATACAAATAACTCCAAGTAAACACAAACTCAAGTTAGGGGCTCTAAAATAAAGGACAAGAGTAAGAGGAATATAGAAATGTTCAAATGCATGTTTTAGTGACCAGGTAATGCCTATTCCAAAGAGTCCATTTTTTTTCCACTTCTAAGCCATTTCCATTTTTATTAGTTCTCTCCAAACAGATTTATGTGATAATGGCCATTTTTCACAAGGGGGGAAAAGAGAAAGGGGAAAAAAGAGGCTTATGAGCTAACAGAGAGAAAGAGGGAACTTCCTTTCCCATATTAAATCCTTTGTGATACAAACTAATTACCACTTCAGTGTATGTCAGAAATTTCACTTTGAGAGAGGAGGGGGGCTTCAGAGAAACACATCTTCTTGGAAGCAGCAGGACTCAGATTTCCCGTGGGCCTCTTGACATGGCGGGCGATCAGGTGTCTTCTTAGCTAATATTTGTGAGAACCTCTGAAGATAGGATGGCCTGAATCCATCAATTCTGGGTCTTCTCAAAGCACAACTGGAAATTGAGTTGAAAGTGATTTGAACCCTTGTAGGGCTGTGACCACCATTTGTTCTCAAAGAACTCAAGGAGTCATGGGGCCGAGAGTTGACAGGAAGCTACAGTCCAGCATGGGGCGCTATGGCTGGGAGGCAGAGGATGCTGCGAAGCAGGTGACATCAACCTCAGCTTCCAGGAAGCAGCAGCCACAGGGGCTGTGCACTGGGGCCTGGCCATGGGGGAAAGGGAAGGAGAGGATTGCTGTGACAATACCCACTGAGGGGGCCAAGGCGACCCCCACCACAGAAAGAGGAGGTGCAGAGTCCTCACGGGGAAGGAGTGTGTTCAGATAAGCGTGTTCAGTCCCGTCTCTGTTCTGGAGAGACAATGATGAATTAGGTGATGGACACTGGCCGCCTGGTCCATCTTCCCATGAGACAGTCTATGGTTCTGCATCTTCTCGGGGTCAGGGGCACGGTCAAACCCAGGCCCCACAGATAGAACGTGGAGGCTGGGGGTAGAGCACCAGGGTAGTTGATGCCCCATCCATGCACCTTTCTCCCACCTACACTGTCCCCTCTGTGTTTTCCTTTATTTGTAAGGAGTTAGATTTCTTTTTTCCTTTTTCCTGACTCATAATTGTCTGTATTTGTGTAATACAGCATGGTTATCTCAACAAATGCAGACAATGTGAGTTGATCAGATCGGGGTAATTGGCACATCACCTAAAAAAGATTTATCATTTCTTTGTGTTGGAACCATTCAAAATCCCCTCTACAAGCTACTTTGAATATACAGGTCAGTGTTGTCAGCTGTGGCTATGCTTCTGTGCTATAGAGCTTTGATGGTTATTTCTCTTATGCCCTGCATACCTGTCACCATTACCCATCCTCTCTCAATTCTGTTTTAGTCAGTGGATTTAAGCAATGTATTGAATATTTCCAGAGAAGTACATGGCAATCCACTTCCGAAACAATCTCGAAACAATCAGCCACTGAAAACCTTAGGAGGGTCACTATGAGTCTGGCCCGACTCCATGGCACCTAACAAAGAGAAGTGAATATTTAGCCTGTGTTATTCACTCATATTTCTTCTTTTAAGTCTGTTGGTGTCTGTGAGACCAGCAAGGCTATGACCTGTAGAGTGTGCTCATGAAAAGCCACTCCTGAGAAAGGAAAATTTATTAAGTTAAGAAAAGGCTATATTCACTGAAAAGATACTTTTCTTATACAAATATAAAGTGAACATGTGTCAAATTTTTTACTTGACTCCCTAATTAATGAAAGAACCAGTAAGATGTCATTTCTAGTTCAAATGAGAATTGAGTGCATTGTACTATGTAGGCAATAAGGAAACCTGGTGGGAATCTACAAATAGGTGCAAATCCAGCCAGTATTCATATGGTAATAACTGGTCAGATTCTGCCAGGTACAATTCACTTGCTTTTCTATGGACAATAATGATTTGCATTACTATCAGTTTTCCACCACTTGCATGAGATGTACAATAACTCAGGTGTTGAAAGGGTGAGAGAGAACCTGCAGGCACACCCCTGACAGGACACCAGGTCTGCCATCTTTATGCTCATTTCAAATTCTTTCACGATTTCTCCCAGCATCCCCTGCAGTTCTTTCAACAAGCCTGAGGTTACCTAAGCAAGCAGTATTTCATACAGGAGAAAACTCTGGTGATAAGCCATGAGAATCTCTTGGAGGGTATTATTAAATAGAGACTCCTGTGCTCCATCTGACCACCTGGAGCCAAATTCTTCCTTGGAATCTGTGTGTGGAAGTGTTATCCTGGATTATGGGTGTCTGCCAGGTTTGAGCACTGTGATTTATCCAGAGATACACAGTGTGCCCACAGCAGACCCAAACCCAGAGTGTGGGTTTCCTGGATCTGTGTGGTGCTCGGTGCACAGGTCTGCATTTGATTTTTGCCTGTGAGGTGCATTCTACTGTCCTGCACCTTGCAGGGTTTTTAAACTCTCCATAAAATAAGAACTAAGAGCCCTTGAGACAAAGACAGAGGAAGACTCCCTTGGTGCCTCATTTCCAGTCTCTCAGCACATTGCTGCTTTGCAAATGCATCAACGTAATTAAAACTAAATGTAATTCTAATGCACCGAGTTGATTTAAAAATAATCATCACAGTCACCAGGACATCAAAATGCAATTAAGCCCATCTGAGGAAAGTCTCTGATGCATATTATGTTCTGATGCTGCACTATGTCAAGAAACCCAGGCTTCCCAAATGTCGCTAATGTGTTTGCAGGCCCCTCACTCAATGCCTTTCTCAGTTAGGTTCTGGACAGTGTGAGCCATGGCAGCTGAGGAACACTTCCCAAAGTCCTTCCAAATGGCCTGTTCACCAAACACTCTGGCTAGGAATGCGCAAGCAGCTTTGAGATACCAGGTTTAAGACAATAATCCAACTGCAAAGTTCAGGACTTGCAAATACTCAGGCGCCAGGCTGCAAAGGTTCTGGGCAGGATACTGCAGACTGGGGTATGGGCCTAGAGGAAGATTTAGCAGCAGGTCTTAATGCATTTGGTGCATTCTTTTTCTGCTCCCAATAGGTTGGTCTTTCCATGACATTTTCAATGATGCTGCAAGGGTGAGAAATGTTACAGACACCCCAGATCCCCACAGAAAAAATGAGTGGCTCTGATGGCTTTGACAAGGTGTGAATAGTGCAAGGGACATCATGGTTTAGTGCAGGTGCTGAGTCTCTCTTAACCTGCTCAGGATATGAAAGGTACCTGGTTGTACCCACGTTGTTCAGTGATCATTGCTATGCCCTCTAGGCCACTTGCCTGTCCCCTTCAGCTAAAATTGCCATTGCCATCAGCCCCCTAGGCAAGGGAATTCCATGTCCAGGCCCTGAGCCTCAATATTACATGTTATGGTCACTACCTGGAGGGGCAGTGTAAAGAAGCCAGGGGTCACTATGAAGAGAGCGAGAGGCTTTTCCAAAGCTCTGAATCACTGCAAAGGCCACAGTCTGAAGCCACTGAAGGCAACAACTCTTATTAATCAACTGTCCTTACCAAACCCTAATGGAACACTCACTCAAAAATCCTGCCACGCACCTGTAATCCCAACAACTCGGGAAGCAGAGGCAGCAGGATTGCAAGCTCCAAGCCAGAGGCAGCCTGTGCAAGTAGCAAGACCCTATCCCAAAAATAAATAAATAAATAAATAAATAAATAAATAAATAAATAAATGGAGCTGGGATTGCAGCTCAGTAGTAAAGGCCTCAGGTTCAACCTCCGGTAATGAAAAAAAAAGGGGCGAGGAGGAGGAGGAAGAAAAAGAAGAAGGTAGCGGCAATACAACAAGGTGTGGTGGCACACACCTGTAATCCCAGCAACACATTTGGCTGAGGCAGGAGGATTTCAAGTCCAAAGCCAGCCTGAGCACCCTCATCTCAAAACAAAACAAACAAACAACAACAAAAAAAAAACACAAAACAAAATTAAAAAAGCATATTCTAATTTCTGAGTGAAAAAGGATGGGTATAGGAGGAGATAACTGTTTTCACAGTGCAAAGATTTCCACATGCACTTTCTCACTTCATGCACACAGCAACTTTGCAAAGTAAGCATGGCTCATCATGTGTTTATTATACATTACATGTTGTTAAGTGCTGTCCAATCAGGTCCAACTCATAGCAACCCTATGTATAATGAAACACTCCCCAACACTGGGCTGTTGCCAGCACCATGTCAGTGCTTCTTTGCTAGACATAGGATTTTCAATGGCTGATTGTTTCGTGAGTGGGCTACCAGGTTCTTCTCCCATTTTTGCAGAGCTGGCAATCGCACCCAGGGCCTCAGAGGGTGCAGAACAAGTGCTTTACCAACTGAGCTAAATCTCAGCCCCTATGTATAACATAGAGGCATAAAAGCATAAAATATGATTGAGAGGGTTGTGTCTCCCTGAGGCTGTTTGGGGCTTCTGTTCGGGATTAGCTCCACCCTTGCTTCTGTCCCCTGGCATTTGCTTCTCACTCATTGATGAGTCTCACTGTAAATCACCAGCTTCTGCAGCCTGCTCCTCTGGGGTCACCACCATCCTGAGGGCAGCAATTATGTCTTGACAATGACCCCATTGTCTACTGAGGACATCTCCAATAAGCTTCACAAGTTTTAGTTCACTTAGTCTTAAAAAAAAAAAAAAAAACTGACAAGGAAGCTGACATCATCATGCTCACCTTCTAGCTGAGAAAACAAAACTGAGGCTTAGAGAAATCTTTCCCTTTCTGTACCTGTGGTGCATGCTTAGGACCTAAAACGCCATATGCATTCAAAAAATTTGAACTTGACTGTCCGATAGCCTCTCTTGGCTACATGGGCAGAAATAGAGGAGTGAGGAAGGACAAATTTCCTCTCAAGTCCAGAATATTCAATATGTCCACAACATTCAGAAAGCAAAAAAGGCTCCAGATCCTCCTGCCCTGACCATGGGCTTCCCACAGTTAGGCCAGTCGGGCCTGAGGTTGTCCAGACAGGGGAGCAGGTGTTTCTCAGACACAGTGATCTCACTGGGAGGTGGTGGTGTCTCTAGTCCTGGGAATCCGTGCCCCAGCCAGGGCCTGCAGAGAGGCAGCCTTACATTAGCTCCAAATCCTGCTTCCAGAAGCTCCCATCCACAGAGCACCCAGCTGCCTTCACAATGCAAAAGGGTCCCCAAAGCTAGCCAGACTCAGCATCTGCGTACCTGCAGAGTCCTCGAGACCATTTGCCTGGTGGTGGCAGAGACGGGTTCCCATGCTATTATGGTTTGGATCTGAATGTCTCCCAAAAGTCATGTGTTTGAACATTTGGTCCCCAGCCGGTGGCCCTATGTGGAGATCATAGAACGTTGGAAGGTGGGGTTCTAACTTTGCAGAAGCGGCTGGCTCCCTAGGGGTGAGACTTTGGAGGTTTTTCTCTGGAGCCCTCATCCGGGTTCCTGATCATGAAGATGTGAAGGTTCTCTGCCACCTGCCACCATCAGGCCTGGTGATGGACTGATCCTCCAACTGTGAGCCCCAATAAGCATTTCCTCCCATGAGTTTGCTTCAGTCAGTTTCTCTGCCACAGTGACGCCCAGTTGACTAACACACATTCCCATGTGGAAAACTGAGATGAAGGAGGCAGCAGGACTGCAGAGAGCAATCCAGTCTCCTGTGCCCACACACGCACACACGTGCAGGTGCTCACAGTGACAAGCAAACACCCGTAAGCCATACTTGCATAGTCTGCCTCAGTAGTGCCATTTCTGTTCTCATTGCCAGTCTGCATCTCCCTTGCCATAAATCACTGTCCAACCAACCTGAAAATCATCCTCTGAACTGACAACCTATTTTACTGAGCAAAGAAAAGGAAAGGGCCACCTGCAGTGCCCTGATCCGTCCCTGCCAAGTAGGAAGCAGAGGCTTCTGTTGCCATGGATTGCAGTGTCCACTGTGCCATGGGCTAGTTCTGAATTATAGGGCAAGCAGACATTTACCTTAATGTCAAATGCTCTCACTGAATTAAGTAAAGGGATTTTTTTTTTGAGTATTTGGTGTCTCATCATATTGGTCCCAAAAATTTGGAAATGAAGAATGAGTTGAATTGTAAAACCTGCACAGAATGGATCAAGAGCATAAATTCACCTGAAGGAGAGAGAATAAATATCAGACCAGAGCAAGACCTGCCTCAAACATGCCTCGAGTATTATGACCCATCAGCCACCTGCAGGTGGTCACACACTGACTGTGTCCACCCTCAGAACAACCAGGGAAGGGACTGACAGCATTGGCTTCCACCCCAACCCACCCAGGCCCGATAGTGAGGCTGACTCCATGCAGAGTTGGTTAACACAGTGTTTTGCTGGCAGGATGCAGCATGTCATCACCACAGGAGAAGAGAACCAAGTTGAGAATGGCTAAGAAACCTGGTGGCTGTGAGGGACCACATGGGAGCTTGTACCTGGAGGTCAGGGTGACAGCAGGCTAAGCTGCAAGGCGGCTGCCCTGGGGCCGGCTGTGGTCTGTGGGGCTCCCCAGAGGGTGGCTAACCTGTGCAATTCAGTTGTGCCTCAGTGTCTGATACTTGGCAGCGGGCTAGGTGGTTAGAGCTGGGCACAGTGGTCCAGAGGGGGAGAGCCTGGCAAGGGACGTGGTTAGAGTGCAGGCTTCATTGGATGCTTAAGAAGGGAAACTGACTGTTCCCAAACCTGGACCTCAAAACTGGGTTGATACATTTTAAAGAAAAATCTATATTGCTGGGCACAGTGGTACACACATGTAATCCCAGAGTCTCAGGAGGTAGAGGCAGGAGGATCACAGGTTTGAATCCAGAGGCAGCCTGTGTAACTTAGTGAGACCCTGACTCAAGATAAAAAAAATAAAAAATGGGCTAGGGATGCATCCCAGTGGTAGAGCACTTGCAAAGTATGTGTGAGGCCCTAGTTGCACACAGCACTAGTACAAGAAAAGGAAAAAAAAAAAAAAAAAAAAAAACCTACCTCACAAAGTGGTCTTATCTTACCTATATATCCAGACCCACTACTTGGAGCCAGGTGGAAATGGATTTAAAAGTCTGAGTGCTGGGCTAGGGGTAGGGCTCACTGTTTGAGTGCCACTTGTAAAAAGCATGCATGAGGCCCTGGCTTCAACTCCCCAGTACCACGCAAAAAGAAAGTCTGAGTGCAGCTCGGAAGGTAAGGATAGGGCCATTGACCTGTCGGGTCTGGAAGGCCATGGGCCCACACCCAACCCACAAGATACAGCTTGCTGACTCAGGGTGGATTCAAGGGCTACCCTAGAGCAGGACCCTCTCTGCAATGAAGCAAGGCCAGCCCCCCCGCCAGCAGCTTAGCTGATCTGACCGTCTCTGTCTGCATCCATGCTTACTCTTTACAGCTACATCCTGTTTATATCCTGCAAAGATCTTAAAACAATTTGAAATGGTATATTTATTGATTATGCCTATATAGTATATCATATATTTGTTACTTACATGTTCAATAAGCATTTTATCTATTTATCAGTTTATTATTTATCTTTCTCACTAAAATATCAGTTCTAGTGAGGACTTTATTTGCTGACGTGCACCCAGTGCCTATTAGGAAGGCTCTTTTGGAATCCACATTCTGTAGACATTTGCTGAACTAGTGAGTAAACAAAAACCAAAGAATAAATAGAAGAACTTACCTCTCCTTGCCCACCACGCAGGACTCTGATTTTGATGAAGCTCTTCGACGGGAAAAGATGGGATCCTCGTCACTGTGTCCCAGGAGCGTGTCTGGTGTTCCCCACACACCTGCAGCTGACACTCCAGCCAGTCATTACTATAATGTGTGGTTTGGTCATCATGGGGACTCAGGGACTGTCTACTTGTGGGCATATTAAAGAGGGTGTCTCCAGACAGACTGTCATAGCAGAGGCATGACACAGGCCACCTCCTCTTTTACCCTTGAGAAGAGTGCCTCCCCCATCTGCAGCTTCATTGTCTACTTAGAGCTTCTACCAAGCCATCAGCAACATCACGGTGCTTGATCCTATTCCTTAGGTTGTTGGGTTATAGAAAATCTGCTGAAGCTTAGATTTTTCCTACATGGACTTTCATCCTGGCTGCTTTTTCATCCTGGCTGCTTAATTAAATCCCTTGCTTGGGAAAGAATGACTTTCAGCCACCTCACTGACTATTAAGAGCAAAGGGCAGTTGTGTTTCATGCTTCAGGGCTACAGCAGCAGAGCGGGCAGAAACTGGCCCTCCTGCCTGCTGCCGCCAATCCTTCCCTACTCTCTTAACAACCCACCCCTTCCACATGGTACCTTACATTCTGTAGCCGCCTCCTCTCCTCATCAGCTCACAGGGATTGACTTGCAGAAAAGTAATGTCTGAAAATTGTGGTGCTGCCCTCAGAAGTGAAGGTCTGAGGTCGGTGGACTTTAGGAGAAGAGACTGTGCTCCAGAGAAGGACCCTGCACAGCACTGGGATGCCCACCCACTGCCTCATGGCACCCCCTTTATGTCCATAAGAGCCCTTTGCACCCCTGAGCTTCCCCACACAAAGATGGCAATTTGAGACAGAAAAGTCTCCCCCATTTTCCTCAGGGATGGCCTTGAATAAACCTGTTTCCTTCTACTAACTTTTTTTTAGTATTGGGGGATTGAACTCAGGGCACTCCAGCACTGAGCTGCATCCCAATATCCCACACCCCCCCCCTTGTATTTTTCATTTTGAATCAGGGTCTCACTAAGTTATGCAGGCTGTCTCTGGCCTCAAACTCACAATCCCCCTGCCTCCACCTCCCAAGTGGCTGAGATGGCAGGCATGCCACTGCACCCAGCTCCTTCTGCTAGCTTCTGTCTCCCAAGTTTTCAGTAGAGCAGTGAGGGGTTCTCACTGTTTGCCACAGAACGTTCCTGCCACAATGACAGCAATGGCATTGGCTGCAAAGCTAAAGCAGTCCCTGCCCTGTGTGGAGCGGGAGTCTGTGTCTCTGCAGCCTCTCCCATGGACACCGAGGTTGAGAAAGAAGAATCAGATTGATAAACTCTACACTGCCAGGCCTCCTAAGAGGCAGAGAGAAAGGAAATATCACCTCTGCTTAAGAGGAAATAAACCAGCCTCCTCTCTTACCATGGGAGGAAAGCCCTGCGTCACCTGTGGGTAGAGGCAGGAGGACCCAGACCATTCTCCTGCTGACCTTCAAGGATGCAAAAGTAAGATGCCTTAATTGGCACATTCTCTCCCTTATGCGGAGCTGTGAGTACCTTCGCACTGGGAGACACCGAGTGCAGCCGCCCAGAGCCTGTGCACCTCCAGGTGGACACCTGTCTCTGTTTCAGTCCTTGATTCAGAAAGATAACCAAGAAACACCAAGTGTCCGGAAAAAAAATCCTTTGACATGGAAGAGCAGTAATAAGATGAAGAGCAACACAGCCAATCCTAGAGGAAATAAATAATTCAATAGGGGGAAATGGTGTGAGAGGGCCTAGAAATTAGGGTCTTACAGCAAATGCCTCACTGGGAGTGCAAAGGCCAGCCCTGGTCCCAGCCCCAGGCAGGGACTGTGTGCCCCATTTCTGATAAAGGGGGAAGGGCAGCTGAAGCTCCAGATGCCCGCCTTTATGCTGTTGGTCCCACCTTTTATAGGACTTACGACAATGGCAAAGTAGAGACAGAATGAAAATGTGTCTCTCTGGTTTTGGCCAAAACTACAAATAATTTTTTTTTCATTTCTATATATATGTATATATTATATGGTTTCTCTTAATGTGGTGAGCATTTGAGCCCAGTGCCAGGCCTTATGGCCAGTAGCTCTTGTGACAATATTTTTTAATGTGATAATATCATCAGAAAAATCCATTATTTTAATACATCCATAATAAAAAGCAACTTTTAGAAATTTTTCAGAAAATAGAAAAGAACAAGAATAAAGAAAGCTTTCATAAAACAGTGAAGAACGATTTAAAACTGAACTTTTTTCCTAAAAAATTTGCCAATTTGTTTTATTAAAAACTTTTCAGTATTATGGTAAGTAATAGTAGGAGTGAGCCTAGAAACAGAATAAATTATTGTTGTTAGGTGCTGTCCAACTCATAGCAACCCTCATAGGGTTTTCAATGGCTAATTGTTTTTGGATTACTTTGGAAGTGGATTGCCACATCCTTCCCCCATCTTTGAGGTGCTGGGGATCGAACCTGGGTCCTCAGAGAGTGCAGCATGGCACTCTACCAACTGAGCTAAATCCCAGCCCCTGAATAAATTATTAGGAAGATTAACTTGAGAAAAAAATACAGAGGACATATGTAAGAAAAACAAAAGAGGATGGATCCAGGAGGTCCTGATCAAGGAGCTGTTAACAAGAAGCTCCAGAAAGAGAGAAGAAACAGAGAAGAGAAAACAATGCAGGATAAAGTGGTGGAGAAATGCTCCCTAGGTGAAATGTCAGTCTCAAGCTCCAGGAAAGGATGCAGGGTGTGTGGGGGATCAAAACTATGGATCCAGACCCTGCACACTCACATTGGGATTTGAAAGAATCACACAAGATGTGGCAAATAGCAGCCACATGCACAATGGCACCACCACCAAAACACCAAAGGCTTCAGCTAGACCCAGGCAATTCCTGAGAACCACATGACCACGTGGTCTACCACAAGGGCCCACGATCACCAGCACAAAGGTGTCGGGCAGGAGTGTGGGCTGAGCGAGTGTGCTGGACCTCAAGAAGGTCCTGAGAGGACAGTGGCGGTGACAAGAATAATGGCATGTCTGGACGTCTGTACTGTGCATCCGAACGTGAGCATGTGGGGAAGGGGTCCAGAGCATGGGAAGAAGACTGTGGGGCACATGGGATGGAGACTCACACCTCAAAACTGACCAATTTCTAAATTTTGGAGTTTTTTTGCAATGTAAATAACATCATCTGTGTATGGAAATAAAGATAAGAATTGTTTCAAAAATAAAGCACAGAAATTGTGCTTTCTATTTTCTTGGATGGGAAGCAGCAGTAAAAGTCCTGTTTATTTCTATATATTTTAGGTTTATTTGCATGAAAGAAGGAAAAAACTGTCACCTCCAACGTTAAAGTACATTTTTTCTTCCCCTGTTTTTCTTCCTCTACTTCCCCACCCAACTCACCCACTCTTTGTTCTAGGCCAGGAGACATGATCACTCTTCTAGAGGACTCCAATGAAGACTGGTGGAAAGTAGGTGTTCCTCTTTGGTCAAAAGAATAATAATTTGGTAATTAAGTTACAATAGGTATTGCAGTTACCAAGGAATTCCTCTTTTTTCCTTTCAGGGGAAAATTCAAGACAGGATTGGCTTCTTTCCATCCAACTTTGTTCAGAGAGTACAACAAGATGAGAAGATTTTTAGGTGTGTTAGAACTTTCATTGGTTGCAAGGAACAGGGGCAGATAACACTGAAAGAGAACCAGGTGAGTAAAGCACAGATATGGACACCAGGCATGACCAGAACAGCATCCCTCCACGACCCATAAGGTCGAGTAAGGATGCTGAGTGCTCCATGGCAGAGGAGAGATTCTTAAGCCAGTAACTTTAGGGCAATTAGGATCTAAACTGCAAAACCAAAGTGGTTAGGGAGCCCCATCAGTGGTGTCTGTTCAGAGAGGGAAACACGTGATGTCACGGTGGCAGGGCAGAGCTCTCCCCTCCCTCAGCTTTTCTTGGAGGACTGGTCACTCTGGGAGCAGCTGCCCAGCAGGGGCTCTGTAGTGGGCTGTCTTGGGAATGCTTTTCTGTCAACTGCTGCCGCATTCCAGGGTTCACAGCATCTGTCTCCAATCATGCAGATCTTCCCCCCTTAGGTCTCCTGTCTTGACCCCAAGCCTTGACCTGATCCCTAAAGACCATAACATCTCTACATGACGGCATCAGACACAGACAAAATGGATATGGTGAAAGGACACCAGGCCCAGGCGCTGGGCACCTGCCTGCACCTGGTCTGGAGGGAGCTCCAGAGTCTGCCCAGTGTATAGCTTCCTCAGCCTCCATCTGTGCATGGTGCCCACTGCTTCTGGACCTCACCCTTGGAATGCTGGAGCCATGTGGCATACAAAATGGTCCATTAAGTCAAGTAAAACCATTTTTCAGAACTGTAAGTCAGATATCATTATAAAGTAATGACTGATTTTGTGTGTGGGATTTAGAAACTGTCCTTGAAGGTATTTCTACAAAGAGATTCAGCATGTGCTTTGGACACATCTTTGACAGAGACAAAGGCACAAGACAAGCAGCAGAGCTCTGCCCTGTCCTGTTCCGTCTCTGTCTCCTTCCAGCAGTGAAGGTGTCTCCCCACCCTGCTTATCTGCAGCACCCCCTACCCGCTCCCCATTGAATCCCACATCTTCATCTCCAGGCAAAAGAACATGCTCTGACCAAATCTGGTCTGAATTTATTAGGAGAAGATTTGAGAATCAAAAATTAGAAATTTCTTATCTCTCCCAATAAAGTCTCACTACAGACTCCAATTTCCAATGTTAGAAGTCAAAAGCCTCTGCTTCTCTTTTTGGTATAATGATTTTTATATTTCTCAAGGTAAAGAATTCTCTAGTTGAAAATGATGAGGCTCACTCTGCAAGGAAGTACAAAATGAAAAATGCATTAATAATTGTAATACATTTCTGTTCAGAGTTGTCTAAAGCACATTTTGAGTGTCTTTTTCTTTTATAATTGCCTTCAAAAGCAGTTTCTAAGTCACATGCACACAAAAATCAGTCATTACTTTCTAATTACATCTGACTTACAGTTCTAAAAAATTATTTTACTCAACTTAATCAACCACTTTAATGTGGCTCCAACCACTTTGTCATTTCAAACCAGCAAATGTTCCCACAGTCCAGGCATGGCAGAGCACGACTGCAATCTCAGCACTCAGAAGACGGAGGCAGGACACAAGTTCAAAGCTGTCCTGGGCCACATAATGTAATCATCTTAAAAACCAAGGCCTAGGGATATAGCTCAGTGGTAGAATGCTTGTCTAGCCAACAAAAAGCCATCAACTAGTGATTTATCTTTTATTTATAGCTGTTCAAAAGAATCTCTAAAGGAAAAATCTAAAGAAAAATTACAATATGCAGGAATAGCTTTCTAAAAGCTTAATGTTCCTCCCCTCTATTCAAGTAAATAAAAATTATTAAAAATAAGAGACCAATAATCCTGAATATTATTTCCCCTATATGTTTTAACAAATGCAGTGGATAGAGTCAGTGAAATCGACTTTTCATAAATGCTGGGATGTATCTTCCCACTCACTGGACTGTGATTTGGTGGCAGGCATTAGGAGCCACGACAATTACTCAGCCTCATAAGTGCAGTAACCCCCCTCCGTGTAACTACGGAAATCATCTAACACAAAGAGGGGAACTAGGCAAAAAGGCAGTCACCAAAGTGGGCTCCCAATGGGGAGAATTAGGGAGCATCACACAGCAGGGAGCAGGGTGGAGTCAGCGACATCTTCTTAGGGGATGATGTTGGGAACAAAGCAGTTTGGATGGTGTGATGGGGACACGGGGGCCAGACACACAGGTCCATCCCAGGCTCGGTCACTCCTCCCCCAAGGCACACAAACGCATCGAGGAGATGCAGGGGCATACGGCCCAAAGCCATTTTACTCCTGAAGCCACAGTGAACCACATGGAGACTAGGTGTGACCTAAGCCCCAGAAGCCCCAGAAGCCCCCCATTTCATGCTGCCCCAAGCTCGGGGTCCCCTGGGAGACCAGAGGTCAGGAAGGAAGCAGCAGGAGTGGCCAGGAGACCCAAAGGACTGATGGCCCCCCAGGGGTGCAAAGAAGACAGGAGGGGCTCTGAGGGATAGCAGGAAACCCCGGGGCCTGGCAGGGGCCAGACTCCACCTGGGGAGAACAAGGAGAGACCCAGGAGAGAGCAGAGGCCTCCAGTGAGCATCTCCATCTCAAATGGCAGCTTAATAAACAACAAAGGACATTGAGATATTAATGACACAGTGGTGGTGGTATTTATTATAAATAAATGGCAATATATAGGATTTGCCTAAGGGCTTCTTCTTTCCCATTTAAATTACTTTCACAATATGTTGTAGTTGTTAGGTGCTGTCAAGTCGAGCCCAATGCATAGTGACCTTATGGAGAACAGATGAAACCCTCCCTGACATTGTACCATGCCCGGCATATGTCAGTGCTTCTCTGCTGTTCATAGGATTGGCTGATAGTTTCTAGAGGGGGCTGCCAGTTCCTTCTCTATAGCTTGCAGCACCCTGTGTTCCCATGTGGTCTCCCGTCCAAGGACTAACCAGGCCCAACCCTGCTTAACTTCTGAGATCTGACAGGATCAGATACCACAGTGGTACAGCTGCAGGCACTTTCACAATATATGTTTCCAAAAACTAAATTTAAAGAGAAGAAAAATAACAATATTCAACCTTATCTTCTGAGTCTAACCATGCAGAGGGCGCAGGGATGCTGAGGCTTTCCTGGGTCCCACCGTGCTTGTGGGTTTCCATCCCAATGTTGCCAGATCTGGCCACAGTGGCAGCTACTTATATAAACACAAATGCCACAGAGGTGCATGCCCTCTAATGCCTCTCAGCGATGAGAGTCTCTAATGTCCTCAGGAAACTGGGTTGCTGGGCTTTGCAGTTCCCCCTAGCTTTGTGGTTCCCCCTGGCTTTGCAGCTGTGCTTCCAGTTGGCATGCTTCCTTTTCATGGAAATTCCTGATGTGGCATTCCCATGTTAGGACACCCTGCACTTTGTAAGTTGTGCAACCTCTTTAACTGGTGGCTTTGGACCTAGCACAGGTCTAGAGAGATCAGACATGATCTTCCACCCAAAGTTGTTCCCTCTCCCTGAAGCTGGCATTTGCCCAACACACCACTAGCCCAGCAGCAGAAGCCATCACCGGCTTGGGAAGAGCACGGGTGCCTAAGGGCCACCTCATGACGACAGTGCACCTGGGGAGCCCAGCATCCCACATCCCAGGCAGTGCCCCCGATGAATGGGCCACCCTTCACAGCTAGTCCACCCTGGACTGTGATGACCCATATTATTCTTCTTTATACTGGGGTGCTGATCCCAGGGCCTTGCACATACTTTCAAGTGCTCTACCACTGAGTTGCACCCCCAGCCCCTTTTTTATTTTTTTTATCTGAAAACAGAGTCTGGCTAAACTATACAGGCTGCCTCTGATCTTGAACACAAGATCCTCCTGCCTCTGCTTCCCAACCTGCTAGGATTACAGGCGTGTGCCACCATATCCAGCTTGGCTCTGCTTCTTGAAAGAAACCTTCTATGTCTAGCCCCTAGTTCACAAAGCAGGAAAAAGCACATTAATACTGCCCTAGACTTTGTTTCAATAACAATCACGTAAGTATCATCATGGTGAGTCATTATTCAATAATATCAAACATGCACATCATATAATATTTATAAAACCCCTATCCCTACAACATATTCTTTGAGTTCACACACATGCCCTGTGAATTTTTAGATCAATTATTCATTACTTGTGTTTTATAAAAGAGAGGACAAAGGCTTATCAAGGTTTGTTATTTGCTCAAAGGGTGAAAACCTGGAAAGTGACCAGGCTGGAGTGTAAACACAAGTCTACAAATTCTAAGTCAATGTCTCCACTGAGCCACAGGCCCTAGACAATGCAGCAAAATGAGCAGTAAAGGGCCATCTACACAGCTTGGTCCCAGGGTAGGCAAATGTCATAAGACAAGTGTTTGGGAACCAAGGAACCTTTGAAAGCAAATTTTCTCCCTATTGATCCATCCTCTACCAAGCAACAGAATCACCATCCTGAGTCAAAGACCCCATCACCAGTGCCACACACACCCTACAAGGCAAGCGGGCACATTCCCAGCTTGATTTCCATGCCAACACATCACACTTCTCTAAGGTTACCCAACCGTATCCTTCCTGTTCCAAAACTTGGAGAAGTCTTTTGGGTAAAATAAACTTAGAAAAGACATTCATCTTTCTCAGCAAGTGTTATTAAATAATTTAGCTACCATGTTTAATTTTTTCTCAGAATAATCTCAACTTTCCCATTTGAGCACAAGCATTGATTTTATGTTATTAAAATAAAAGTCAGTGAAACCAGAAGGCAAATTAAAATTTTCTCAGGTTTATCAATTTCCAGAAGCAGAACACCTGCTCAGCGATGACTACCAAATCCTTGGCACATTCCCTGAAACACATTTTCTGGGGGTGGCCTCGGGCCTGCATTCTCTCCACAACACATCCTTGAGGTTGAACTGACAATCCTCTGGGCGTTTATGTGGGGGCAGTGAGGAAAACACAACACCCTCTTCAGTTAGACATGCTCAAGAAACAACATGACACATCAGCCTGAAGCTGGAACCAAACAGTACCACAGTGTTCTGGAAATGAAGACATCGTCCCCTGTAACTTATCCAGTCAGGTGTGTCTTGGGATATGATCTGTGGACCACCTGAATCAGACTCACCCAGGGATCAGAATCATCTGTTGAAAATCCAGACTCCTGGATCCCACCCTAGATCCACCAAACCAGACCTTCTCCAATGATCAGTCTCTTCCACAAGCATCCCAGGTGTTCTGGCCATGCTGAAGTTTGAGAATGACATTCACCTTGTTATCTCACTATAGTTCCTATAGTTAGTTATTCTGGGACAATAGGAGGCATTTTTTGGGTTTTTTTTTTTGTTTGTTTTTTGCAGTACATGGGGGTTGAACCCAGGGCCTCTCACATGCTTTGCAATTGCTCTACCACTGGGCTGCACCCACAGCCCATTTTCATTTTTATTTTTTATCTTATAACATGGTCTCTCTGGCCTCAAACTCACAGTCCTAGATCTGCCTCTCACGTCGCTGGGATTACAGGCATGCACCATTGTGTCTGGCTAATAAGAGGCATCTTTATGCCTTTAGACATGGGTGACTTCCAATTAGACATGGGTCAGCAGAAAGCACTGAGGTCTTGACTTTTACACAGTCCTCTGTTTTCAATGTTTGTCATTAATGTGGCAACTAATTTTTTAAATATAACAGCGACTTGGAAGAAACTCTGCATTGAAGAAACCTGATATTAAAAACAAATTTCAAAATTTGTCTCCACTTTAGTGTCCTAAATTATCTTAAGTGGAAGATTTCAAAACATGTTTGTTAATTGGGCAATGTAATATAGTAGGAAAAACACAAATTCCAATGTTATGCAGAAACCAACCCATGTCCCCTGTGATTTGGACGGTCAGCTCCGAATGCCAACAATTCCCATCTATAAAACTAGCACAGAAGCAACTCCCTCTTGATGTGGCCATGAGAGGTCAGTGTGCCCATCTGCATAAAGCTACCACAAGGCTGGACTACACAGATGCCTCACAAAGTTGCACTCAAGTAAAACCTAAACAGAGATCTTCTCTGAGCAGACAATGTCATCTAAAGTTACCCAGCAAGCACCAGAAAATAGCCAGTGTGATATTTATAACTCTAAAAATATAAAGAGAAAAATGGTCTGGGAAATAGAAGAAAATTGATTATGAAAACAAATGCAATGCATCTTTTTTTATTAAATCACATTTCTGCCTAGAGGGTTAATCTGTCTCACAATTATTATGTTTTCTCAGAGTTCTTCTTTCCAAATAGGATTAAGTTATCCATTGTGAATACAGATGATTTTGCATTGACATGAGTCTATTTTTTTCATTTTTTAAAGTTATGAAGTATCCTAATTAAATCAACTTTAAATACCATAAAACATTTCTATAAATTCATCTGTAGTTCTATCATACTTACAGAACTGTTTTATTGACTGTTTGTGTTCTACAAAAACTTTAAAAAATAGAACTTAAGGTGGGCCCCAAGACCCATGCCTACAATCCCAGCTACTCCAGAGACTGAGGCAGGAGGATGGCTAGTTTGAAGCCAGAGGCAGCCTGCACAACTTGGTGAGACCCTGTCTCAAAATAGAAAGGGGCTGTTGTGCAGCTCAGTGACAGAGCACTCTCCCAGCTCTCTTCATCTCAAGAGAGTCTTTCCTCATAACATCAAGGGCAAGTCTTCCTTCGACCTACTGCATCAAACAGCAAATTTTCTTTTTAGATTCTGTACATATTTCCTGCCATACTTTAACATCTTCATCTTGTGTGGACAGAATAGCGGCTCCCCAGTCTGCCTGTGTCCTGATCCCCAGAACTGTGTGTCATCCTATGTGCAGAAGGAACTTTGCAGATGTGATTTGGTGGAGGCTCTTGTGGTGGAGGTGGTCCTGCATTACCCAAGTGGGCTCGGTGTGATCATGAAGGTTTCTGTAAGAGGAAGACAGGAAGGTGAGAGGCAGACAGGGAGCCTTGGTGATAGAACAGATGCCTTGGACAGTGGGGAGGGCCAAGAGCCAAGGACAGCAGGGGACTCTGGAAGCTGCAGAAGACAAAGGCACATTCTCTCTAAGAGGTGCGGAAGGAAGGCTGCTCCCCGACTTCCAACCTCCAGAGCCATGAGATAATCAATACCTGTGGTTTAAGTCGCTAAACCTGATTTGTTATAGCAGCTAAAGGAAAGGAATCATGAAATCATGAAAGGGCCTTGGCAGGTGTAACAGAGGCCTGGACGTGAGCGAGGAGCTTCCCTGGACCATCTAGGCTGCTGGATCTGGGGCCAGATCCAATCACAGAACCTTAGAAGCAAGAAACTTGTCTGGCCAAGGCAGAAAGATGCCATGGAAGAGCCAAGTGAGAGGCGAAGCAGAGGTGACTTGGGGAAGACTCAGCCCACTGCTGCTGGGTTTGCAGTGGAGGAACAGGCCATGGGCCAGGGTCTGCAGGTGGCACTCACCACGAAGGGCCCCTGCCTGCCAGCCAGGAGCTCAGCAACACTTCAAGGAGCCTGGAGTTGAATTTTCCCCATAGAAACAGAAAGGAGAGGGGATGGAGCCCGTGGACTCCTTCAGCTGGGCTCGTGAAGCCCTAAGCCCGGAAAACCAGCCAGGCCCACCTGATGTCAGACCTAAGGAACTAGGACACAATAACTTAAACCATTGAGTGCCTCTAAGTGTGTGGCAATTTGTTTTGATGACGATAGCATACGAATACATATCTCCAAGTACAAAACTCAAATTATCTCAGAGGGAATATTTTGTGCACATAATAAGGGACCTGATGTAGGGCACTTGTGGTGTTGGAAATTCAGTGGCTTGACCCCATGGTCTGGGATCCAAATTCCTACACCTTTCTGCTCTGCTGACCTCGCAGTGTTGGCCAGCTCCCTGACGGGTCACAGACAGCAGCAGCTACTCCACAAATCCCTTCCAGACAAAGAGAGAGATTTTCTTCCCAATGCAGCTCTTGTTATAGGAAAACTAACTGCCCCAGAAGACCCTTAGCAGGTATTCCACCCTATTTCATTGGCCAGAACTAAGTCCCATTAACACAAGCAGTGACCAGAACAGACCCAGATTTCCTGGCCAGAAAGATTAGTGGGTGTCTTGAGTCCAGCTCAGAGCCCACAGAGTTCAAAACCCAGAGTGGAGACATGGATGGGTGGTTTAAAGTAGCAATAATAATAACAATAAAGACTAAGAGACCAAGACTAGGCACTAAGCACTAAACTCCAAAGCAGGAACATCCAACCTGGCAGAGTCTGCACTCAGGGAACCAAAATATAGGAAGAAGTGAAGTCTCAAAGTCAGGAGACCAGAAACTCTGTGTCCCCTATGTGAAAGCAGAGTTTCTGGCTGACTTTGGGGGCCAGGCCATAGCTAGGCTTGCAGACAATGTGCTGGGGGGCGGGGTATGTCCCTTACAGGGATACGCCACACTGTCTCCCTGGAGAGATGTTCACTCACCACTGGTGATGTGCTCAGATCAGGTCTGTGCTGTTGGCAGGCTTGCTGACCAGGTCAGGACTTAGCACAAGGAGGAAATCTGTGCAGCCTTCAGGAAGTCTTTAGCTTCAGAGGAAAGGGAGAGTGGGGGGGAGAATAGGAGGGGAGGGAAGAAGAGGGGGAAGGGAAGCGATGGGAGAGAAGGTGAGAAAAAAGACCCATTATCCGTAAATCTGACCTTCTTGTTTCTCCATGCCAGGCCCTGTAACACACTGCTGAGTGGTTCCAGCGGTCACTTCTGCCCTTCTCCCATGATGCCCAGCCCTGAGTTTTATCCTGGTGTCCACCTGTAGCTTATGCGACACAGGCAAGCCTGGCTGAATTTCCTGAATTCCTCCTGTTCTCCTGGTCAGAGATGGCTCAGTGACCGGCTTGTGACCTGGTTCTAGGACTGAGATGGGTCAGAGAGGAGCTAAGGGGCCTCGCAGTCTCAGCATTCACTAATTCACCCCAAGATATTAACATTTTATGTTGTTGGCTTAGTAAGTTTTGTCAGAGAGCAGCACCGGTGTGGCCTTTGCAACTCATCACACTTGGAATTGCTCAGCAAATGCCTGTCTTCCCAGCTACGCCCAAGGACACGCAGCTGTGCCCAAGTTGGCCTCAACATGCACACAGAGCATGTTTTGAAGGACACTCAGAACCAGCCCATGCACAGGGCAGGTGTTCCAGTTTTCACTGCTGCTGTCCAGCTGGACTCACATCAAGGACGGCTGGCTTTGGAGTGGGCTTGATCTCAGGAGCGCTCACACTCTGGTGCAGGTGTTGAGGCAGCTCTGTGAGCTCTTTCAGGACACACATTCCCTGTCCATCATGGGTGGCTGTGTTCTGCAGGGTTTCTCAGCCTTGGGAGCCAGGTGGCCTGCCTCCTTGTGGGGTCAACTTGCCCAGCAGGCTCTGGGGAGCCCCTGCAAGGCCCTGGTGGTCTCCACCCCACAGATGAGACAGGCGCCACCCTCTGCTCTCTCACACCAGTTCCTCTCTCTGCACCTTCTGAGTCAGGTTTCTCAGCTGATTTCTAATGCCAGCCCTGGCCCCAAGTGTGTCCCAAGCCTCAGGGGTCACAAACTGAGCTCTGAGTGTCCTCATCCACCCCACATTCTGTGTGGCAGCACAGTCACTCTGGCAGGTCGTGCTGCGGCTGTCCACATCTCCCTCACAGGTGACCCGGGGAGAACATGGCCCTCACACCTGAGAATCTGGGCCTGTCCTGCACCAGGTCAGCCAGTGGCCAGTGCTGACTGACCTGGGCCGTGGGGTCAGTGGCACGTCCCTGACTGAGTCCAACCACACTTGGCCCCTACTCCACCTGTCTATTGCCCTCTTCCCACCTCCTAACAGCACCTCTCAACATGAGGACCTTGTCTCCGACTCTGTTTCTAGGGAATCAAAACTGAGACATGACTCTCCCCCAGGGGAGCGGGTCAGGGGGACAACAGCAGAAAAACTCTTCCCTGCAGGAATGCCAGGGTCTCACTTTCTTCCTGCCAACTCTGAAGCCCTTTGCCTTTTCTTCCTTGGCCCTCAGATCTGCGTGACATCTGAGGAAGAGCAAGACGGCTTCATCCAGGTCCTCAGTGGGAAGAAGAGAGGCCTTGTCCCTCTCGACATCCTGGAGAACATCTGACCTCAGGCCTCGCCCACACACAGGAGGCCAGCTCAGCTAAGCCCTCCACATCCACCCGAAGGAGTTTGGCGCTGACTGGCCCCCAGGAAGTAAGGACCTAAGACTAAAGTTGCAGCCACAAAGCAGGGTCCCTTGGTGGAGCAGGCTGGGGCAGGCAGCAGGGTGTGGCCATGGCCACCTGGGGCCTCAGCTCCCTCCTGTCCACGTGTGCATGGCAGCCACAGGGGCCCAGCACGAGGTCCAGATCTGTGGAGCCAAGTGTTACTCTGGCTCCAGACCTTTATCCCCAGCTCTGGCCAGTGGGCCTCCTCCAGAGTGTCTTGGAGGCTGCTCCCCAGCTCCCAGCATGCCTCTGCCCCTGGCCCTGCTCACCTTGCAATTGTTCTTTCTCTTCAGTCCCCTGCGTAAGTTGTCCCTGTGAGGACCAAGGTGACTGGCACCAACCTCCAAAGTCTGACCTGCCCGGCACTTGCTAACAGGCCATCCTCTGCTCTGGTGAACTGCAGAGCAAGATCTGAGGCACAGAAACAAGGGGGGGGTGGTAAGGAGGGGCAAGGAGCCCTTCTGTTTGGGAGACGTACAGTCCTTTTGGGTACGAAGTTCCTTCTCGAAGCAAGTTGAGCAAGGGAAGAGAAGGTGGCCAGGTCTTCATTTGCATATCCTCTGTTAGGGCAGCCTTTTCCACCCCTGCCTCCCATGGGACTCTGCTGTGGACACTGAGCCCATCGTGCAGGGAACCAGGGACAAGGAGAGTCACCAACAGCAGCATCTTAGAAGTGTGGCCAGGTGGGACTCCATCCCTCTTTAGGGCAGCATATTGTACCCCAGCAATGTGAAGTGCAGAAAAATCCATAATGCCCACCCCTGCAGAAGCAGAGGAAGCCAGGCCTCTCTCGCATCTTCCCGGGAGTCTCTCTTGCCTGGTGCCTGCTCCAATGTTTACGAGAACACACTGCACATGATGCCTGCCTCCCGAGTCCCTCCTCACATTTCAGCCTGCTTCCTGGGCACCAACCTGGTCAAAGTGCAACTCACATGGCCTTGGAATTAATGTCAGTTTCATTTATTTTGTCCTAGGGCAATAAAATCATTTGAACTTTTCTTTCTTAAGATACCTATGTGGAAGGCTGCTCAGCATTGAGCTTCAGCCCCAACCGGCACCACTAGGCCCCCAAGGCTCCTTTGTTACTGCCCAGCTGAAGCTGGGAGCTGAACCAGCATGGCCAAGGTCCCCACCCTAGTTTGGAGGCTTTTGTCCCAATGCACCGCCTGCGCCCACTCATCTCCTCTGAGGCGACAGGCAGAACTAGGCATGCAGAGCCCCATAACACGATTGCCTCTTTAAAATCAAATGCCAAGTGCAGAGGCACTTTGCCTCTGATTCAGTTTTCCATTTAATAAAGTCCACACACCGGCTGGAGGGAGCATAAAAGGAATGCATCTTGACCTCTTATGATGTGACGTCCACAGAGGGCTTTTAGCACAAGGCAGTCCAGTTCGCATCTAAACATCAGCCTGGCTTTTCCAGTGGAACGGAAGGAGCAAGTGAAACTCCCCTCCCATAAAGGGGTCCCCCAACACTCCCTGCTGCCTTAAATCCTTGCCTTTGTGTGGCCGCCTCCCACACTGAACCAGGCCTGGTATTATTTGGCTAGTGAAATACAGCAGAAGCCACAGTTCATGGCCTCTGAGGCTGCCTCAAGAGACATGGAGCTGCTCCTTGATCTCATGGGACACTGGCTGTTGGGACTCTAAGACACCATGTGGGATGAGTATCTACTGAGGCGACATGCAGGGAGGACCCAGCACATAGACCACACACTGTAGCGGCAAGGTCCCAGGAATCCCTGGGCAATAGTAGGTCATCCCTCCTGAGCCCTGTGCAGGACCCAGATTTATGAGCAAGATACTTATGTAGGATTTTCTTAGTGACAAAGTTGCAGGGTGATCTGTTATATAGAAACAGGTGGCTAGAATTCGGCCAAAGGAGAAAAGTGTGGATTGCATATTGAAGCTCCAAGCTTTGCAGGCATCACTACAGCAGGCATTTAACCCTCCAAAGGCAAGGTGTCCAGTGCTCCCTGGAGATCTGGAGCCATTCAAACATATAAGGAAAGGCAAGATGCTCCTGGTGGCCCAGATGTCATGGCCGTGTCCCACACACCGTCATGCAGGGAGCCAGAGCTTTTCCTCTTCTGCCTGTAGCCAGAACAAAGACAAGTACGGCACCAAAGTCTGGAAGGTTTCCTGGCCTTGGGAAGTGGCTGGGAGACCAGGTGAAGCCCTCAAGAGTCAAAGTCTTGGGAGAGGATGAGGAGGATGGAGACTCCATGTGAGGGGGAGAGAGTGGGTGGGCGGTTCTCCATGGTGCAAGGGGCTATGCCAACCCCCCTGCTGCCCGCTGCAGCTGGGGGAGGGCATCCAGTCACAGCCAGGCTGTGCCCTGCACCTCACCATGTGGTTCTTCCAGAGTAAACTTGGGACAAAGAACTGATAGAACTTTCCTTCGGGCCCCAGAAGGTGGGTAGTGGAACTTGCCTCAGCTTGTGGCCAGCAGACAGGGGCAGTGGGCTGCAGAGAGCCCCAGTACATGGTGAGTAGGAGGGCTGACGCAGAGCCCACCTCTCCTCCCCAGCTGCACAGCACACACACCCACGAGCACAGGCTCTGCCTCCAAATACCACCATCCAGATTAGTCCAGCCTCTGGTTCCATATTTAAAGCAATCAGTGGTGTGACACGTGGCAGGAGATTGCTAGAGTTAGTCTTTGTGATACTGAAGGGAAAAATGTAGAAAATCTTTAAAACC
Organism: Pedetes capensis; assembly: GCA_007922755.1. Classification (NCBI taxonomy): domain Eukaryota; kingdom Metazoa; phylum Chordata; class Mammalia; order Rodentia; family Pedetidae; genus Pedetes; species Pedetes capensis. Next base: position 25,222 of record VMDO01006157.1, on the reverse strand, counting down.
CGAAAGCCCATCCAGGAGATGGACAGCTCCCAGAAGAAGAGAGTGTGGAAGGAGATTGCCTCCAGCCAGGCCCAGGAAGGGGCTGCTGCCACCTGCTGTGTGCATGCATTTAAATAACCCAGTTTCCTTACTCAGGACTTCGCAGGGCCTTTAGTTTGCTAATTCTCATTGTGAATATCCAAAAGAGGGGATTAGAATTCACAGCCTCTCTTAGAACACAGTCTGGAAAACTGCCACAAAGAGTTCCTGTGTATGTGGCATCACCTGACAATCTCAAGATCCTGAGGTTCTACTCCTCTTGCCTCCCTCTGAGATATGTACAAAGGACTGGAAGGTCTAAAGCACACACCACCTGCTCTGGAATCCAAATCTGAGGACAGAAGAGAGAGCCTGTGTCAGGCAGGGCGGCCTCCCCACACTTGGGCAGCTTTAACAAATGCTGGCCAGCAGGGAGTGGGCTGGTACTAATCTGGGAATAAAAGAGGGTTGAGCCTTGCTCAAAATAGCATCCCCAGGAAACCAGGGAGCAGGTGTGCTCCACAGACCCACCCAAAACAAAACCTCAAAAAATAACTCCCACAAAAAATTAAAACTAATAAATGACATCCTGTAATTGCCTCTGAGATTCTTCTCTGTTGCCATTCTGTTGTGTGTTTTGTAAAACACCTGGTGTTTTTGACCCTTTGAATGTGGGGTTTTTCCTTAGCTTCTAATAAAGAGTTTTAAATAGTCCTCAACCTTCCTGTGGGTAATGGAAACTTAACTTTACCTTGAAATGTTAATAAAGTAACAGCAATTGATTTTAATTAATCCTTTTGAAAATGGAATAAGTGGCTGATGCTTTATGCTCTGTTGTCAAAGAAGCAGCTATTGGACATCATCCATGTCTTTGTGGAAGTCCTGAAATACACTGTGGGAAAGAATAAGATATTTCAAAGAGCAGTGGTGGGCATCATTAGAATTCCTTCACTGCCACCACCCACTCAGGTCCTTGGGTCCTTTGCCTGGTTTCACTTTTTCCTGTCCGTGGACATATTTTTCTTCTTCTGTCTTCTCTTTCTACCAGCTCTCAAAAATCATGTGCTTATTTCATTTACTTGGATTTTTACTGAAGTAAAAAAAATCATCTAAGGTTATGAATTTTCCTGATTTCAGCCTTGACCATATGAAATAACTATTTCCATTTTCACTCATCTCTAAGTAATTTGTAATTACAGTTTTGATTTTTCTCTTTGATTTTTTTTTAATTTTGTGTGTTTGTATGTATAAATAAGCCATTGTACATTAAGGCGAGAAAATATGGAATGTATGGTTTCTGCTTTGAGGAATTGGCATTTTATTTTGTGGACTAATATATGATTACTCTCTATAAATGTTCAGTGGACGCTTAGGGAAAACAAATCTGCAGTGTATGGAGATCAATATGTATCTACTAAATAAATCCTAAAAGCATTTGAATTACCTATATCCTTACTTATTTTTGCTCATATACTATGTCAAAGACAAAGAAGTTAGGAGCAAGCAGCAGTGGGGCTGAAAGGAAAGGCACCTTGGGTCCTCCAGTCACTTCTTTGGTGCCACCCTGAAGGAGGAAACAGCAGCCAGCACCTGACCATGGCCACTCCTTACCCCTAGACAAATCGCTTTGGTCACGTCCTAAAGTGAAATGTTCTGTTTCACTTCCTGGAACAAACTGTTCAGGACCCACCTTCCAGTGAAGAGGTCTCACAGATATTCTTGGAAAACTTCAATATTGAATGCAGAGAATTTGGGTCAGGGAGTTTTGATAGAAAGAAAAATTATAGTGAAAATCACATCACTTTTGAAAAGCTCTTAAGGGTTGTTCTGAGAAACTCAAGAGTTTATGAGCACCTAATTACAAGGTACTGCATTTCTGTTCTTTCTTTCATATTAGATAAATAAGAAAAAGGAACACTGGCATACACCTTCCACTAGAGTACTAATGCCAAAGAGCACACTTCTGAAGTAGGTCTGGAGCAATCTCACTCTGAGAAGAACTCACCGGATTCCTGACAACACTAAGAGCTGAGTCTTACTGTCCACATTTTACAGATGGCAGAACTGAGACTCAGAAAAACTAGGTCAGATGCCCAAGCTCAAACCATAATTACATCTCCTCTGCACTTACTGGCCGGGGCTCCTGCCTCACTGTGCTCTGTGGACAGGTGCTCGCTTGTCCCTCAGTGGTTCTGAGTGGAAGAAATGTTCTTCTTCAGGGTGTCAGCAGCACAGGACACACAGGTGTATCTCCATTTCCCTTGACCTAGAACAGTTCTCTGCGAAGAATAGGGGTCAGCACCTGGTGGGCTTCTACATTAAATTGAATTTGCATCCAAAGCACAGTTACCAGCTTGGGTCCTTCCATCCCTTGAGGTTAGAGAGGACAACTTGGGTGTTCAAGCCCATAATCTGGAAAGTGTACAAAGACTTTGCCTCTAGCAGTCCCCAAAGACTTGTGTCCTCCAGGACCCCTTGGCTTCCCATTCTGTGCCCTCGCAAGCTGATTCTGGGCTACACTACTTCAGGCCGGGGCGAAGCTGTCATCTCCCCTTTGTTTACAACCATCCAGCCCTTAAGTCCCATGCCCAGCTTGGGACTTGGCAGAGAGGCCTAAGAGGAGTCCCAGTGCCAGCATTCTGCCACCCTGCAGCCCTTCGTCCCTCCCCTAGGCCATCCCCCACTAACCTCATGAGCCCCAAATCCCTCTCCTAAGCAGAGTGAAGTGTTTCTGCAGCTCCTTCCCCCACCAGCACACACAGCACATCACAGTGCCGAAGAGGAGAAGGGCTCTCCAGGGCTTCCCACGAGACCGCTGCTCTGTGAAGAGTGGTCGTATGTTAAAACTGTAAGTTACGAAAGGACCCTCTTCTGTTACAAAGAAGCCTGCACTCCCCACCATGAGCTGGAGGAGGCCTCCCCCGGGTTTTGTCTGGCACCTGCCCTAGGAGATGGCATGGAAGCTTCCTCAACATCCCCAGCGTGTCCGCCACACAAGCCTGCTGGGCCTTCGCCTGCCTGAAATCAGGTCACCTTTCTGACAGCTGCCTCTGATAGCTCCACTGATCCACCACCTCTCTGGCTCTGGGCGTGAGGTCAGCATGGCCCATCTGTTTACTCAAGCCTTCCTTTCATGCTGAATATAACATTATTTTTGCTGGGATTCTAATTTGAGATTTGCATAATTACGGAAAACAGGCTTCTTTGTAGGAATTCTTTGTAACTGTTCACTGTTGGAAAAAGAAATTACAGCCCCGACCAGACAGCAAATAGGGAGTTCCCTGAGACCCCGTGGAGGGACCTGCCTCAATTTACCTTCAACATTTGTGTTCTTACTTCCCAGACCTCTCTGCACTGAGGGCATTTGACCTTCCATCACACAAATCCAGGTGTCATTGATTTCCCTCCTACACTGTCTTCCAAGGATTATAATCTGCTTGATACATACACCAGACCAGTGATACTATTTGCTCTTATTTAAGTCTCTGTATACTGTGAATCTGTGTACTCTAAAATGTCTATCTGTAAATTATATAGAACACCATGGATTTTTTTTTTTTAATCTGAGAAACCTAGGTTCAAATTCTGATTCAGTTCCTTACTAGCTGTGGCCTTAAATTACTTAAACTTTCTGAGCCTCAGAGATAATCACATCTACCTGGAAAGATTGTTGAGGGAATTAAAGGAGATATTTATATGGAAAGGTGTATATAGCACAGTGACTTGCACAGAGGAGGCTCAAAAGTTTTGCTATTGTCTCCCAAGAGTGGTGCCACCTATTAAGAAGCTACTGCCCTACTATAAGATTTTGACTAAAAGGGTCCTACCTTCTTACGTAGTAAATTATCTCAAAATATCTCGTTCAGAATGTGAGTGGTTAATAGCTAATACACCAGCACAGTATATGCTCACCCTTCTGACTCTCCTCTTCACTTATCAGGACACAGCATAAAGCAGAGGAAACCAAGGCTGTGCCCATACTCCGTTGACTGGCCGCCACCTCCCTCAGGAGCTATGGCCAAAATTCTTTACGCTTATATGGCCCTATGTCTGAAGTGCTCAAAGCATTTTTCCAGAGATTAAATCAGGGCTTTCATCTGACCCTGGTTAATAAATGTCAAGTCTTCTATGTGAAAATTCAGAATATCCTTTTGAGGAAGGTAGCTGACAAGCTGATCTCCCACACAAATAAACTGAGGCATGAGGAGGAGAAGCCAGGGGACTTGCACGGGCCCTTCGCTCCTTATGTACACACATCTGGGTTGTGTGTGAAGATCAGTGTTTCCTAAAGGGCACGCACATCAACAGGGAGCCCAGAGCGGGGCTTGGTTCTGGGAAACAGAGTCCATTGTTTTCCTCATTTGCCCAGGAGGGTTATGGACTTGGGAGGCAGAGGCCACCTTAACTGGGTAAGGAATCAGCCAACCGAGGTCAGTGCGAGCAACTAAGCTGGAACCAGAAGGGGCACAGAGTGGGTGCCTGTCATGGGGAACAGGGTTCCTGTCCAGGGCCAGGTTCCTGCAGCTGCAACAGGCTCCACCTAGTAGAGAGAGGGGCTCAGCTGGATAAGGGCCGAGAAGTGGCCTCAGTGCATGAGGAGGCCAGGGACCTCTGAGCAGCATGGGAGAGGGGAGAGTCCCTGCCTGCCAGACTGGCCTGTGTGAGAACTGTCCCCTCTCCACAGCCCTCTCCACCCCAAAGACACCTGCCTGCCTTCCCATTGCTGGTTTCTCAGACCGTCAACCTTCTGACTCTTCCTCCTCAAAATTCGGAACTGCAGTGGTTCACAGTGATCACCACCAACTGTAGGCTCCGCTTCCCACGTGCTGTGGCGGCTACGAGGGCCATAGCCCATGTCAACAGCTAAGCTGGAACCACATGCCAGGACCTCCCTCCCTGATCCATTTCAGGTCTTGTAGGTCATGGAGAAATCTTGCTGGAGATCTTAAACAGGAGGGAAGCAATCACCTCACTCTCTGAGTTCAAAGGCTGGTAGGAGGCACCCAACATGACACAGCTGGCCCTCATTGTCCCTCACTTCCCTCTTCCCTGCTCCATGTCCCCTTCAACTTCACATGTAGTGACTAGGCAAACAGCACCAGCTTCTGCCCCGGCACTGGGAGAAAAGGATCCCAGTTTATCTCTGCCCCAAACCACACCCAGCTGTCCTGTCCTGCTGCTGACCTAGTGAGCCAAAAGCTACTTTAGGCCCCAATTAGGTGAAAACACCACAGCCATCACCGGCTCCTCAGCTGGTCTCTGTGATTGCAGTCGAAAATGTCATTCTCTCCATTAGAGCAGCTCTGTCTCTCTGATCGAACCCTGAGAGGCACGTGTGATACCTCTGACCCTCACAGTCCTGGAGGCCAGCGCTGTCACTGTCCCTGCTTCACAGTGTAGGGCTCAAGAAGCCAGAGGATTGTCCAGCTGGTCAGTGAGGCATGTGGGGCTGGGGTCGGAACTCCAGCAGCTGGACACCAGAGTCTGAGGCCCAGTCTTCCCTCGCTCCTTCCTCAACTCCACACGATCTGGCCTCTGTTCGTGCTACTTTTCTTTTTCTTAAGAAAAAAGACTGTTCTCAATACTTTAAAAACTTATCTTTAGAAAACACTCTTCCATCACTTTTCAGGGCTTTTCTAACATTCCTGATGTTTGTATTTCTTCCTTTGACTGCCTAAAGTTTTCTTTTCTGTTTTCCTTACTAGCTCATCTGTTTTCTATTGTCTAATTCTCTCTCTCTCTCTCTCTCTCTCTCTCTCTCTCTCTCTCTCTCTCTCTCAAACACACACACACACACACACACACACACACACACACACACACACACACACACGAGCCTGACCGCTCTGGCTGAAATCACATACTTGTCTCTGTAGGTCACACTGCTTTCCCTTCAGCCATCCATCAGCCTCTACTGCTAACTCAGACTCTGCCATCCCCTCCTGGGAGCCCCCAGGGCCCTGCCCCTGCTACCCTCTGCACTCAAAATGCAAAGCCCAAGGAAGAACGCAAACCAGATGAGACAGGGCAGGGAGAGAGGAAGCTGAGAAGCCATCCAAAGCAAACCCACCAGAGGGGTGGGGCAGAACCCAGCCAGGTCTTCTAAGGCAGACACAAACTCTCCTGGGAAAGAAATGTCCTGGATGCTCTATAGCTTCTATCAGGAGAGAACGGTCCAGGGTCATAAGGTTAGGAGGTGAGGAGGTGAGGAGGTGAAGGAGAAAACTATGGATTTCCCAGAGATAAGAAACCACAAGGGCCATGGCAGGATTACTGGTGGAGTCAACTGAGCAGGGAGAGTACTGTGAAACTATTGTCAGACACAAGACCAGATTAGCCTGCTCCTGGAACCAGGACCTCAGAGACTGCAGAGCAGCGCTCTACCAACTGAGCTAAATCCCAGCCCCCTTTTACAGAAATAAAGCCCCCTAAATCCCTGAGTATGTATGTAGCCACCCTCAGTCTGATGGGAGACTGATTATCTTTTGAATATTAAAGAACAGTCTGTCATTCAGACTCATTACAACAGGTACAAAGAGCCCCAGGACTCATTTGAGCTCGTCCTCACCTTAGACCTGATGCCGATGCCTCTATCAGCACCTCTGACAGCTGAAAATTTGTAGCTCTTTGTTGCATTTTGATTTTTGTGTCAAATGCCAAAACAGGAGAGAGTTGAAGGTGTGGGAAGCTGTGGACAAGTCCCCCCAGCTCCTGGCATAGACAGCAACGTGGCTGCCCACAATGGAGCTTCCCACAGTCCTGAGGAGTGGGCGGCTTTCTCCTGCCTCGGCCCCTTTGCACCAGGAGGGTGGGGGGAGGCGTGCTTCCAGCTCCTCACTACATACAGAACGTTTACTTCCCCTCCCTCTACGACCCTCAGCTCCCTCTCCACACATGCCGAAAACCTACACCGCCTGCTGCTGCTCCTTCCTGCAGCCGCCTCCCAAGTTATTGGACATCCCTCACTCATATTCCGCCCTCAGTTCTTGCCATTGTTCTAGGCTACCTCAGCATCCTTGTAGACAATCCATACAATGTCATGGTCACCCCATTCCTTGCCTTCCTTTCAATGCCCTTTCCCCCACTTCATCTCAGCCACTCGCTGTTGTCAACTCCAAAATGCCAATGTCAACCTCCCCATTCTCTATACACCATCCCAGTTGTTGTTAGGTGCCATCAAGTCATGTCCAACTCATAGCAACCCTCATAGGGTTTTCAATGGCTGATTGTTTTAGGATTCCCTTGGGAGTGGATTGCCACGTCCTTCTCTCTCTCTCTCTCTCTCTCTTTTTTTTTTTTTTTTTTTTTTTTGTGGTCCTGGGAATTGAACCTGGGACCTCAGAGACTGCAGAGCGGCACTCTACCAACTGAGCTAAATCCCAGCCCTCACACACCATCCCAGTTATTCTTATTAGGGATGACCAGCTCAACTTGCTACCGTAACAAGTAATAATACAGAATACCCTCAAGAGGAAGGCAGGGTTAGAGGACTAGAAGAACAGAAGAATGAAAGATAGTGGCAGGGATCCCAAGTGACTTCAAGATGTTGTTGTTCTCGGGTGCTATCAAGTAGGATCTGACTTAGCAACCCTAAGAACAGCAAGATGATACACTACCCAACTCTGTGCCATGTACACAATCTTCTTATGTTAGAGCCCATTGTTAAAACCACTATGTTTCTTCTCACTTTGAGTCATGCCACATCAGCAAAAGGAGGTACCAGGGGCTTTACTCCATTCCCATGGTTAAGGTCAACACTACCTTGAGGAAGCAACTTTTTCCCAGTCATTTCTCAAATGTCTTCCAGCCTGGGGGCTCATTTCCCAGCACTATATTTGGCAGTGTTTCTCTGCTAGGGAGAAGAACCTAGCAGCCTACTTCAGAAACAATTAGCCATTGAAAACTCTATCAATAGCAGAGAAACACTGTCAGATGTAGTGCTTGAAAAGAATCTCCCAGGTTGGAAGGGACTCAAAAGATGACAAGGGAAAAGTTGTTTCCTCAAAGTAGAGTCAACCTTAATGGCAGGAAAGGAGTAAAACCCCTGGGACTTCCATTTGCTGATGTGGCACAACTCAAAATAAGAAGAAAATATAAACATCCATTCATAAATGGAATGTGGAATGTAGGTAGTATTGACTTAGGAAAATTAGAAATTGCCCAAAGTGAAATGGAGTGTATAAACATCAACATTTTAGGCATGAGTGAGCTAAAGTAGACTGGTATTGGCCATTTTGAATCAGATAATCATATAGTCTACTATGCCAGGAATGACAACTTAGAGAGAAATGTGGTTGCAGGCATCATTTAAAAAGACATCTCAAGATTGGTCCTGAAGTACAATGCTGTCAGTGATAGAATTAAATCCATATACCTACAAGGAAGGCTAGTTAATATGACTGTCATTCAAATTTACACACCTACCACTAAGGTGACAAATGAAGAGAGGGGCAGATTTTTAGCAGCTTCTGCAATCTGAAATTGATCAAACATGCAATCAGGACCCACTGATAATTACTGGTGATTTGGATGTAAAAGTTGGAAACAAAGAAGGCTCAGTAGTTGGAAAATATGGCCTTGATGACAGAAATGACACTGGAGATCACATGATAGAATTTCATCAGACCAACAACTTTTTCATTGCAAATACATTTTTTACCAACATAAGTGGTGAGTAATCACATGGAATTCACCAGATGGAACATACAGGAACCAAACTGACAGAATTTGTGGAATGAGATGATGGAAAAGCTCAATTTCATAAGTCAGAACTGATTGTGGATCAGACCATCAATTGCTCATAGGCAGGTTCAAACTGAAACTGAAGAAAATTAGAATAAGTGTGTGAGAGCCAAGGTATGATGTTGAGTATATTCCACCTGAGTTCAGAGACCATCTCAAGAACAGATTTGATGATGCATTAGACACTAATGATCAAAGACCAGATGACTTGCAGCATGACATGAAAAACATCATTCATGAGGAAACCAAAAGGTTATTGAAAAGATAGGGAAAAAAGAAAAGACCAAATTACATGTCAAAAGAGACTCTGAAACTTGCCCTTGAACATCAAGCAGCTAAAGTAAAAGAAAGACATGACGATGTTAAAGAACTAAACAAAAGATTTCAAAGGGCAGTTTGAGAAGACAAAATCAAATATTATAATGACATGGGAAAAGAGCTGGAGATAGAAAACTGAAAGGGAAAAATATGCTGTTTTTCTCAAGCTTAAAGCATTAAAGAAAAAATTCAAGCCTCAAGTGGCAATAGTGAAGGATTCTACAGGGAAAATATAAAACAATGCAGGAAACATCGAAAGAAGATGGAAGGAATACATAGAGTCATTATACAAAAAAGAATTGGTGGATGATCAACCATTTTAAGAGGTCACATATGATGAAGAACCAGTGGTACTGAAGGAAGAAGTGGCAGATGTCTTAAAAGAATTGACATAACACAAGTCCCAGGAATTGATAGAATATCAATAGAGATATTTCAACAAACAGATACAGCACTAGAGGTGCTCACTTGTTTATGCCAAGAGATTGGGAAAACAGCTACCTAAACAACTGACTGGAAGAGATCCATATTTGTACTTATTTTCAAGAAAAGGGATTAAACCAAATGTGAAAACTACTGAATGATATTAATACAACAAAAACAAGTAAAAATTTTGCCAAAGATCATTCAAAAGTGGCTGCAGTGGTATATTGACTGGGAGTTATAGGAAAATCAAGACAGATTCAGAAGAGAGCAAGGAACCAGGGACATCATTTATAGATCTCAGATGGATATTAGTCTAACACAGAATACCAAAAATATGTCTGTGTTTTATTGATTATGCAAAGGCATTTGACTGTGTGGATCATAACAAATTATGGATAACACTTCAAAGAATGGGAATACCAGAGCACATAATTGTATTCATGAGGAATCTATACAGGGACCAGGAGGCAGTCCTTCCAACAGAACAAGGAAACACTGCTTGTTTTAAAGTAAGGAAAGGTATACATCAGGGCTGTATCCTTTCACCATGCCTCTTTGATCTCTATGCTGAGAAAATAATCTGAGAAACTTGACTTTATGAGGAAGAACAAGGCTAAGAATTGGTGGATGATTCATTAACAATCTGTGCTATACAGTTGATAAAATTTTGCTTGCCAAAAGGGAAGAGGACTTGAAACATTTACTGATGAAAACCCAAGAACACAGCCTTCAGTATGGATTGTGCCTCAACACTAAGAAAACAAAAATCCTTACACTGCGTCAGTGAGACCTTCATGATAAACGGAGAAAAGTTGAGGTTGTCCAAGATTTTGCTTCACTTGGTTCTACAATCAACACCCATGGAACCAGCAGTTCAAGAAATCAAAAATACATTGCACTGGGAAAAGCTATTGCAAAAGACCTCTTATACTGTTGGAAAGTAAAGATGTCACACTGAAGATGAAGGTGCACCTGACCCATGCCATGGTATTTTCAGTTGCGTCATATGCTTGGGAAAGCTAGATAGCAAATAAGGGAGATAGGAGAAGAATTGATTCTTTTGAATTATGGTGTTGGAGACACATATTGAATATACCATGGACTGCCAAAAGAACTAACAGATCCATCCTAGAAGAAGTGCAACCAGAGTGCTCCTTAGAAGCAAGGATGGTTAGTCTGTCTTACATATTTTGGACATATTTTCAGGAGGGCCCAATCCCTGGAGAAGGACATCATGTTTGGGAGAGTGGCAGGTCAAAGAATGAAAGGAAGACTCTCAACTAGAGGGATTCATACAGTGTCTGCAACAATGGGCTCAAACATAAAAAGATTGTGCATGGCATAGGGTTGTGTAGTGTTCTGTTTTGTTGTGCATAGGGTTGATGAGTTAGACCTGACTCTACAGCACCTAACAACAACTCTGCTATTCACAGGGTTTTCAATGGCTGATTGTTTCAGGAGTGGGCTGCCAGGTCCTTTTACGTAGTCCATCCTAGTCTGGAAGCTCAGCTGAAATCTGTCCACCATAAGTGGCCCTGATGGTAACTGAAATGCCAGTGGCATAGCTTTCAGCATCACAGCAACACACAATCCACCACAGCACAAGCTGACAGACATGTGGAGAGACTTCAAGATACAAAGCAAAAATCGTAAGAAGAGAAAAACAAGATGGCAGATGCTAGCAAAGAAAGAAAAAAATCCAAATTCCTCTTTCCTAACATGCTGTCCAGGTTGACAGCTTTCATGTGTGAGACTTGGTCAGAGGTGACCAGGCAGGTAATGCCATAGGAAGGAATGAACCAAAATGGGAGGTCATTTGAAACTACCATGATGGATTCTCCTCTCGAAGATCAGTGGGCTGGGGACAAGGGCCAGGGGAGGAGGGAGAAAAGGCCCCTGGGGGGGTCTGAGAGGGAATAAGGCCATGGGAAACTAAAAAGACTCCAGAATATAGGAGTCCCCGCAGGGCTACGTCACATGCCAGCCAAGGAAGAGGTTGGGCCTCAGAGGCTGACGGTTGGGAGGACAAATACAGAAGCCTCCCCCACCCCCATAACTCTCCACCCATGTGCTGTTGGCACCCCAATGTCTGGAACATGTTTCCTATGGTCTATGCTATCTTTTACTATATTCCTGTCACAAAAGTACTTGTTAAATATTGGCTACTTTTATAATTCAAAGTAACCATTTATACTATAATTCTGTGGCATTTAGTGTCTGATTTAGTGACACAATGTTGCACCACCACTTCCTCTATCATCTTTCAAAACAGTCTCATCCTTCAAAAGAAAACCTTGCACCTGTTAAGCAATCCTTCCCCTGGCAACCATCAGCCTAGTTTTTATCCTTGTGGATTTACTTGTTCTGTATATCTGGTGTAAAAGGAACCGTGGAGTGTGTGGCCTTTGGCAACTGACTTCTTTGAATTAGCATTGCTTTCAGGGTTCATCCATACTGCAGCACACATCAGCCCTTCATTCCTTTTTATGAATAATATTCTATTATACATGTAAGGAGTATTTTGGGGGTGTTCTTCCCTAGTTTCCTAGGGGAGCAGTGCAAAAATTCATGAACAAAATAATTGGGCAATACACATTAAAAAGTCTTGGTATATACCTGTTATCCCAGCAACTTGGGAGGCAGAGGCGGGAGGATCGCAAGTTCGAGACCAGAGGCAGTGTGCATAAATTTAGCGAGACCCTGCCTCAAAAAAGTAAAAAAAAAAAAAAAAGAAAAAAAAAAAAGGATTGAGCATTCAGCTCAGTGGTACAGCAATTGCAAAGCATGCAAGTGAGCCCTGGATTCAACCCCCAGTACTGCAAAAAAAATAACAAAAAGAAAAATGAAAGAAAGAAAAGTCTTCACATATAAAATTCGATAAATGTTTATTATCATCACTGTTCCTATTACTGGGGTGATAGTTTCATTGTTGGGTTATACACATATCATTTGTCTCTAGATCCATCCCCCACAGCCTGCAAACCTACACTAATCTAAGGTTACCTTACCTCCTCAACCCTCTTAAATGCCTCATTTTATATGTGCATTGGTTAGGCTACCATGCCTGGTTTTTGCCAAACACCAGTCATAAACATTGCTGCAGAGGTATTTTTAAGTAAATGGTAGAAAGATAACATTTAAATCAGTGGACTCTAAGGAAGCAGTTTACTGGAGAAAGTGGGCTTCTTCCAAGCAGTAAAGGCCTGAAGGCAGAGGCAGAGGCTGGGGAAGGAGGAGGAATTCTGCCTCGGGACGGCAACATAGAAACCTTGTCTGAGTTTATTGCCTTACAGATTCCAGAAGTGTCAGCTCCCAGATTGTGGGAACCAAATCCTTCACACACACTCACACAAACACGCACACACACCCCTATAGACAGAGACATGTAAGTTACTGTCTGTGTACACGTGTGGTGTGTGTGTCATCTCCCACTGGTTTGGTCTCTCTGAAGAGTCCCACTCCCTCCCTTTATCAAGACAGGTGTCCCATCCACACCACACCTTGTAGTCTTCATCACCCAGTGGGAAACAGACTCCCCCCAGAGTCTTAGGTGGCTTCTCTTTCCTCCCAACTGTGTTTAGATCTATTTCCCTCACCTAGTTCTGCAGCACCTGAAGTCGGCATTGTTAGGCTGTAGACGTAAGAGAAAATGGCAGCCCCTTCCCAGGTATCTGCTGGTCAGTTACTGGGCCAGATATGAATCCATAACTGTGTAAGTGTGAGATCCACACTCTTTCCAATTATGTTGCATTTGTGCACCTTTGTATGGCACACAGTGTCTGGAACAATGTCAGACACCTGTTAGCTATTCAATATGTGCACTTTTTACATTGTACAAAACTGCAGTGTGAATTCCTTTACTGGATGACAAAACTGACCCCTATGGTTTCTTGAATTTCTTGAGCTGCTGAATGAATTTGAAATCATCCTCTGATAATTTCTAAACTTTCCACTGGATAATCAAATGTATATGGCTATCACATAACTCTCTGATACTTTGTCAATTATAAACAAACCAAGCTTTGTCCCAGGCCTTGGTGACAATGACCTACTCTACCTATTCACCTCCAGAGACACAGCTATGAATACAATGCATCAAAAACTTCACACTTTTTAAAATTAAAGACTGTTCACTTATGTATTGATCCTTGTCCTAAGTTATTTCATGAGTTTAGATTTTTCATGTATTCTCTGTCTTTCCTCTGAAATAATGAAGGAAACTCTTCTAGGATTTATATTTAATGAGAAAACATGTTCCAAATTTGGTGAGTTCTGCATGTTTGTGGGCATGTATTTCATAAAGATGTCATCCATAATTGGTTTTCTGTGAAGGGATCTGATTTAAGTTTTAAGTCCAGTTGAATTAGTGATTTGGTTTTGCAAATCATTGTTTATAATGGAAAATTTTAAGAAAAAAAAAAAATCTCCCCTAGCAAGTGGATGTGTATTTAATGTCTGGGTCAATTGGAACCTCACCTTCTTCCTTTCAACTCTGTTAGTGAAACCACGTGGAGACCTGCGATTCTCCTAACTGTGCCTCTCTGGTTGCAGGTTAAGCACCAGAAGCAGCTCCAAGAGCCGCTCTTACCTATCTGGAGAACAATGATGTCTTCAGAGCTGAGGTATATTATTTGTCTAGCTAACTCACTAATGAATGGTTATGAAGAGCCACAGAATATACCTATGTCTAGGAGAAGCTTATGGTACACTTGCAAATGAGCATACAATGTAGATAGAGAGACAGATAATACTCCTAAAAGATAACTAAGACAAAAGGCAGGAAGCCCAAAGTAGTCATGTGTGGGCTGGGGTGTGGCTCAGGGGTACAGCATTGGCCTCGCATGCCCAAGGACCTGGGTTTGAGCCACAGCAACACATGGGGAAAAAAATTTTTAATGAAAAAAAATTGCCATATCAATGGTGCAAAACAGGTATGTCCAGGGTAGTGCCACTCCTACCGCTAATATTCACAGGAAATATTCCCCCTCACCTGGTGCCCACAGCACCTGAACTCAACACCGATAGATTGTATTCTAATGGAAAACAGCAGCCACCTCCCCAGTTCCCATGATCAGTCGGTTACAAGGCCAGGTATGAATATGTCACTGTGGATTCATCCTTCATACCTGTTTCAGCTGACACAGAAGTACCTTACACCTGTGTTAAACAATATGATTGGCTCCTTTAGGTTCTAGAGTCTGTGAAGTCCAGGCTGACAGTGCCAGCAGATCTGGTGTCTGGTGAAGGCCACATCTTGGCTTCCAAACAACTACCTTCTCACTATGTCCTCAAATGGCCCCAGGAGATGGACTTTTTCCCATCACTGATCTCTTGAGAAGGGCTACATCCTTAGGACTTAATCACCTCTCCAAAGTCCCGCCTTCAAATACCACCATATTGAGTGTTAAGCTTCAGCCTCTGAGTTTGGGGGACACGAACATTCCATCCATAGTACTGCTTTTTCCCAACAGGCCTAGCCAGAGCTTCATTTTCATATCTTCCCAACACAAAGTACCAGGTAACCCTGCCAGGCAGTCAGAGCAGGGATATACAACAACGTCTATTTGCCAGTTTTGTATGGATAATACACCAAGAGTTCAAAAGACAGGGAGGTCACATAAGAAGAAAATTTAGAGGGCTTCTGAAGGAAGTTGGCACATGAGCACAAAGCCCGGATGAGACATAACTTAATGGAAGGAGAGCTAGAAGCCTTCGAGAGGGAGCTGTGGGGGTAGAGTCATGTGACTGAGAACTGGCTCCGTAGGTTTGGGTGGTGACAGGAACTCACAATGAGAGAGAAGTCCACCAGCCTGTTGCTTACCTCACCAATTGCTTTCCTGCATCTGGAAAGTGGATAGAAGAAATTATTAATTTCCTATCCTGCTCTTTTCCTTCCTTCAAGGACTTTAAGGCCAACTTGGTAAAAATCAGGAAGACCCATCCAGAAGGAAACTGACTTAAAAAAAAAAACTCTTACAAACTTCAAAAAATATGTTGTTGTTGTTAGGTGGTGTCAAGTCGGTATCTGACTCATAGCGACCCTCTGTACAACAGGGGAAACACTATTGTCAGTGCTTTTCTGCTGTGCATAGGGTTTTCAATGGCAGATTGATTTTTGGGAGGGGGTTGCCAGGTCCTTCTCCCATCAAAAAAAAAAAAAAAAATATATATATATATACACACACACACACTATATATATATATATATATATATATATATATATATATATATATACCAGACTAATTCATTTTCTCAAATCATAACTGCCACTAGCCACCATTGCTCCCCTTGTCAAGCATGGAGTCACACTTGTCTGATCCTGGAAACCCTCGTGAACCCTCACCCTCAAAAATTCATGTGAGCAAGTACAAGCTGATGCCAGGACACTCACAGGTCTCACTCACCCTGTCCCAGGATGGATGTGGGGCTGGATGCTGGGAACCATGGAGACAGGAATAGAAAGGACGAAATGCACTCCCTCCATGAGCCTTCTGCCTTGCCTGTGGTCAGCCCTTTGGAACTTTACAATCTCCAGCACAGCCCCAAGAAACACTAGATCTGTTTAGGGCTACAGAGAGGGAAGTTAGCCGGGTGCCCAATCTGTTCTGCCCTCGGAGCCATCGAGGAGAAGGGCATTGGGGTGTACCAATTTATGCTTGGACTTTTCTATTTGCTCAGACTTTGGCATCCCCTCCATTTCTTCTTCCTCTCCTTTCACCTCAGCTTCAATTAGGAAATTTCATTGTGCCAAATTCCACCCCATAGGGACCTGCCTCAAGTTCTGAAAGCAATTGGTGTATGAAGAACGTTCTTTTCAACAGGGTAGGACAGAGTGTGCCCTGTACTAAAAGGCAATTAAAGACATTCATGCAATTGTGAACATACATCCTTTGCACTGTGAAGAATTGTTCAGGAAGCTTACACCCCGGGGTGCTAAATGGTTTCCATAAGGCACTTAAAGTATGAGAAGCACTTATTGAGGACTTATATGAGAACTTATTGACAACAGAGTGGGGCTTGAAAACCTGAGCTCTGTTTGTATTCTTGTGCATAACTGGTAAATATAATGCAGCCTCTGCTTTTAGAACATTTGGTCCTAAATGAAAGCAAATTGAAAGCAAATCCATCATCAAGTACAGTAAATACCAAACTTCTGCTAGATCCAAAAAGGCTGAGGACTGAGTTTGCTTCCCAGCTGAAATCAGCATTGGGATGCAGTTGCCCAGAGTTCTGTCTGCTTTGGCCACATCTAGACAAGCAGCAGAATGCCCCGCCTGAGGCCCAGTGCATCCACAATGAAGCTGTCCAGTGCCCATGCATGTCAAGAGCACAGGTCCGGGAGGACGCACTGAGCTTGTCTGTGCCTCTTGGTGACCTCAGACATTTGCCATCTGCTCTAGGATGTGCAAGTTCCCACTAACAGGCCAGGGAATTCCTTGGAGGTCCAGGACAGTGGGGAGAAAGAGGCATTTCTACCATCTATGTCTGATAAACAAGAAACCAACCCCGAGCTTTTAGTCCATTTGTGGGGCTGAAGCACCCAATCAGCCCTGGCCTTCTCTGTGACTAAATGTCATATAATCCTGGCCTCTTGGACCTTGTGGCAAAATGAAGATAATAACAGTACTTGCCTCGGAAAGATGCTGAAGACAGGTCAGGTGGCAACTGAAAATCAGCCACAGAGAATCTCTCAATGAATTTAGGCTCAAAATTCACTTTATTATATTCTTCTTTGTGGTTCTATGACCCCCACACAGAAAAGTTTCCTCCACTTAAAAAAGAAAAAACCTTTATCTGCCTCCTTCAAGTCACCATACCAGCGTTTCGTTAATGCCAAATTCTGTGAAAGAGGAGGTGCCATTTGGCCTCCTTCCCCAGCTCCTCCTGACCCTTCCCTCCTGCTCCCGCTGCTCATAACAGCCTTGGCCATGGGATGCTCAGGGCAACCCCGGCCAGAGACACCACTCTGCCTGGGGATGGGAGCAGGGCCAGGCCAGGCAATGTGGGCTTGTACGTTTGCTCCTCTGGAGCGGTTAAAGCGAGCCTCCTGCCTGTAACAACAGAGTGGGGAGCACAGGCTCCTCCTCAGGCTGAACTATGGAATGAAAAGAGGCCTCGAGCCCTGGAAAGATCTCCAGAACTGTGGCCAGCCTTCATTTAATGTCAGGAAGAAATGTGGTTTGTTTTGGTTTTTGTTTTGTTTGTTTTCTGTTGAGAACTGTGTGGTTGCTGCAGCCAAAGCTGTCTGATACCTCGCACCAATCCCCCATCAACCTGGAGAGTTTCCCTGTGATGACCATAAGGCCCTCCCCTTCTTCACCAAGCTCCTTTTCCTCCTCAGTTGTAGCCATGTTTGGAACTGCCAGCCCCTGCCTGCCATCATTGGCCCATAGGTGGGTGTGACTCGCTTGGCCAGGGCAGGAAAGGGTGAAGCCATCACTCTCACAGGAGCATGAGAGCAGCTCGCCAGGGTACTGGAGCGAAGGTTGTCCTGTTTTTATGGCTAAATGTTCATGCACAGGACAAAGCTCACAACTAAGGAGGTTGGCTGCCGATGACCTCCAATGAACAAAGCAAGAGGTTTCAGAGCAGACAGGAGACACCCCCCTCCCTCCCAATGGGCATCAGCCAGAAGAGACAAGTCCAGGCGGAACAGGTCAATGGTGAAATGGTTTAAACCCAGGTATTTCCGTTTAGATGTGGTCTTAACCAAAGGCTGGCAGAGCTAAAGCTAAATATAAAGGAAGAACACAAAGTTTCAGCAAAGTTGGTGTTGGGAAGAGAGCCACAAGGCAGATTTGAGACACTGCAGGGGAGGTCAGAACACCAGGTTTCTGGCAAGTCATTGCAAGAATGTGAGCAACAGACTTTCCAATCCCAGGGAGCACTTGGTAGAGCTGGCCTGGCCCAGGACATCAAGTCCAGACACAATCAGAACTGCTGGGATTCCCACCTACCTCCATTCTGATACTGTACAGGAAGCAATTCCAAGACAAACACAGGAATGTTCTAGACTTCAGGGGATAAGGAGTTCTTCACCCCACCTCTCAAATCTGTTTTCTCCGGTGTGATGAGGAAGAGCAATCTGCACCAGTGTTGGGAAACACTCACAGACTCTCCACTGTTCTCCTTTTGCAGAGAGAGGCTGACGTGAGCAGGGAACTCCCTTATCCTTCCAGAGTCTAATGCTCAGGAGCCTGGGGGCCACTAGGCTGGAGGCTGAAAAGACCATGCCAGGCCCTGGCAGAAGAGTTCTGTTGGCTCCGCCACTGCTGGTCAGGTGAGGCTGAGGAGCAACCATGATGTGACGGCCTCCACAGGCCCCGCTCAGGCCCCTCAGTCCTGGGACTTCCTCAGAATTGCACAAGAAGAGGCTCAGTTTGGTGAGGAAGATGGTCTGGGGTGGGGCACCAAGGTGTACCTGCAAAGCCAGGTGAACAGAGGGGAACCCAGCCAGGTGAGATTACAAATTACTAACTGTGGCAATAAAGTGCCTGCAGCCAACACCTCCTGAGTGATAAGTAAGTGCTGGGCGAGACTTGAACTGTGCTCAGAGCACCTGTTTTAACCCTCGTAATGTCCCTACAGGACAAGTGACATTGGAAGTCCTGTTACAGAGGAGAAAACTGAAGAATGAAAAGTTTAATTAATTCCCCAAGATTTACCTGCAGTTTGCATAAAAGTCTATTCATCTATTATTCAGTGAAAAGCCAAGGTACAACATGAACTAAGGTGTAATCCCATATTTTGGTGTGTGTATATATATACACACATATACATATGCATTTTTAAAGTTCTGAAAGACTATGCATTAAAATGTTAATAGTGGCCCAGCACAGTGGCTCCTGCCTGTAATCCCTGCGACTTGGGAGACAGAGGCAGAAGGATCACAAGTTCAAATCCAGACGCAGGCTGCATAATTTAGCAAGATTTTTTTAAAAAATTAGAATGTTAATAGTGATCTATAAACATAAGATTATGAAGGTTTCTGATCACATCTTCATTTATGCAAATCTAATAAAAATAAATTGCTTTTTCATAAAAGGAAAGTTGCATTAATTTTTAATATTATAAAGTAAAATGAAGGATTATCAGGGTATCGAGATCAAGTTTATGGAGCTCTTTTAATTCTATGTACATAGAAGCAAGTGAAATTGCTGCTACAAATAGTACTAGCGCGATCCAACATTTCCCAAAAGTGTATTGCTAGGAAAAAGGGTGTTTCATTGACAAATAAACTGGGACATTCTGCATAAGTCTTCTAAAGATTCACAAAGGGAAAAAAAAAATTTAATTGGCTTAGCATTTTCCCAGCATTCCCAACCCCAGCATTTTCCAATCCTATTTTATCATGAAGTTCCCTAACAAATAGAGTTTGTTTATAGTATTATAATCCAAAAAAGCTCACACATTTTGAAAGTGGTAGCTTTATTTATCTCTTATCCTTTACTGAGCATACAACCCCATATAGACATAATCTGTGCACCAGGGGTCTAGAAACATCACAGAGTTGGAATCTGAGTTTCTTGCTCCAGCGCTCACTGGCTGAGCAGCCTCATTTTTAAGTGGAGCTAATACCGACTGTGAGGCTCGGTTTAACTCAGTTGGTAGAGTATGGCCCTGTACTCTCTGAGGTTCTGGGTTCAATCCCCAGCACCACAGAAATTGGAGAAGGACCTGGCATTCCACTCTCGAAACAATCCCAAAACAATCAGCCATTGAAAACCCTATGGATAACAGAGAAGCACTGACATAGTGCCAGGCATGGCCCAGTGTCAGGGTGTGTCTCGTTCTGTTATACCCATGGTCTCTATGAGTCAAACCCAACTCAGTGGCACCTGGCAGCAATACTAACTGTATCTCAAGCCCTGAGATAAAATGTCTGACACCATTTTCATATTTGACCACTGACTTCTTGAGTCTCCCTCTCCTTCCCCAGTGGCCCCACAGACGGGGAGGCTGATAAGAAAGGACGTGGATGTACCTCCTCCCGCACTGGCAGAGAATTCTCCCCAGTCCCACCCCTGGCCAATGCTCACTCCTGCTGCGTCCAGCCGTCTGATCCCAGGAGTTCCTCATGGGAATAAGCTTTCTC
This sequence comes from Pedetes capensis, assembly GCA_007922755.1. NCBI lineage: Eukaryota > Metazoa > Chordata > Mammalia > Rodentia > Pedetidae > Pedetes > Pedetes capensis. The sequence continues at coordinate 4,622 of VMDO01006157.1, read as the reverse complement.
TTCATTTCTCCTGGTGGGGATGTTACCAGCCTCAACATTCGAATCAAATTCCATGTGAGGATCCATCCTGACTGCAAGGTGACTACAAAACAGGCCCCTTTGGAGAACTAGTTGTGTCAGTCACACAACTGGACCCTCAAGGAGGATCCTCTTTTTCCTTCTCCACAGTAGTGCCCCCCAGAAGAGCTGCTATTGTGAGACAGGAGATAGATAAGTACCTCTAACTTCTGCTTTTAAAAGAAAGCTCATTGTAGGGTTTTTTCCTATAGCTGAGCTGCTAAAAGAAAAGATTAAAAATACTATTATGTGTAAAAATAAATTTTTGGCCAGGCTCAGTGGCGCAAACCTATAATCCCAGCGACTTGGAAGGTGGAAGCAGGAGGATCTTGAGTTTGAGACCAGAGGCAGACTGAATAAGTTAGCGAGAACTTGACTCAAAATAAAACTTGAAAAATGGGCTGGGGATACAGCCCAATGGCAGAGCACTTGCAAAGTTATGTGCCAGGCCCTGGGTTCAACACCCAAGTACCACAAAAAATAAAAAAAATATAAATAAATAATTTTTTAAATGAACTATTTGCTGTGACCTGTTGTTACAGGGATTTCCAATGACATAAACTATTCTTGTTGTTGTTGTTAGGTGCCATCAAGTCGGTATCCGACTCATAGCGACCCTCTGTACAACAGGGGAAACACTATTGTCAGTGCTTCTCTGCTGTTCATAGGGTTTTCAATGGCAGATTGGTTTTTGGGAGGGGGTTGCCAGGTCCTTCTCCCAAGCCTACAGCTTCTAGTGTTCCCAGGCGGTCTCCCATCCAGGTATTAACCAGGCCCGACCCTGCTTAGCTTCCGAGATCTGACGGGATCGGATGCCACAGGGCTACCGCTGCAGGCATAAACTATTCTAGTCCAACTAAAAGCAACATTCTTAATGTGAAGATTAATTTTTTAAACTTTTCAGACATTACTTCAAAACTCAGGAATGACTTTGAGCTAACCATGGTGTTATTAATAGAGTCAGGCAGTGCACAGGAGGAAGGCCATGATCTCAATTCGGCATCACTGCAGGAGTCAAAAGGAGGATTCCCAAGTCCCTAAGCATCCTGTCATCCACTGGCCAGTCTAAGCCATTAATTGAGCACCTACGGAAAGCAGAGCCATGAGGAACAGTGGTAAGGAGTGTCATGACATTGGTGATGGCACTGAAGTTTAGGGACCAGTTCTCAGGGGTGCAAGAGCAAGATGGAGAACAAAGGGACTTTGCAGGACATGCCCGGCAGAGGCCCACAGTCACGTTGGTTTGGCTAAATAGAAGGGTGGGTGTTCCTTCCTGGCCACAGTGGACCTACGACCACGGACTATTGAGTAGCTCGTACTACCTAAGCCTTTTCATTTTTAGATGCCCTAGAACAGTGGACCCCAACTTTCTTGGAACCAGGGAGTGTAACAGGCACTTACCAATGGCCTTTACTGAAAAGCATTCACTTCTCCCTTTGACCCACAAGTGTCCTGTTCCAAACCCCCAAGTGCCATCTGAAGGTCTCCAGCCCTTGTCTTAGACCTGCAGTCACTATGGGTCCAGGAAACATTAATGAAGAAGCACCTCTTTGACAACACACCTACAGCGATGACAGCTGATGGCAATAACGGCTTCCTGAGGTCTCCCTGCAAAAGCAGACCTGAGCTCACACTCTGAAAGGACAGCCTCACTGTGCACACCAGCTCTTCCTCTACTTAAACCTAAAGCTCATGTCAGATCCCCAAAGATGGACTTAGAGTCACTAGACTCCTTTACCTGTTCCTCTTCCCACCTTGCACATTGATTAAACAGATCTCCTTCCTCTGCTTTTTACCATTATTCATCTCTAATTGGTGCCTTGGGGACAGGTGGCTAAGCCTAATTCCAGGACCTGGGGCTTCGCCCTAAACTCTAGTAACAGGAGCTGGAGGTGCAATTGAAAAAGGACAACAGAGGAAGAACAGAGAAGCTGTGCATGAATAAGGACGGTTGTGCGCAACGCCTAAGAAGTAGGGATGGCTGCTCAGTTCTCCACACCTAGGAGGAAAGAGTATGCAGCCATAGCACACTGGCATCTAATCCTGCCTAACTGTGAAAGCTAAGCAGGGTCAGACCTGGTTAGTCCTTGGATGGGAGACCACCTGGGAATACCAAGTGCTGTAGGCTTGGAGAAAGACCTGGCAGCCCACTCCTGAAACAGTCTGCCATTCAAAATCCTATAAACAGCAGAGAAGCACTGACATAGTGCTGAGCATGGCACAGTGTCAGGGAGTGTTTCCTCCTGTTGTATATCGGGTCACTATGAGTCAGACCTGTCTTGAAGTCACCTAACAAAAACAGGAGGAAAGAAATCTGTGTCAAAAGCCCATTACTTTCTCTTTTAGTCCCTCCAGTGCTCTGAGGTGTGCATCACCCTTTTGACCAGGAACAGAACAAGTGAACTCAAGACAGGAACTGGCAAACTAGGATTGAGGTCCACCCTGTTAGCTCCTTGGCCTGGACCTCACTGTGGACATGTGGGATGTGGTTTTCTACTGACAGATGCTATCTTTTAGATGTGCTGCTGTGTAAGTGGCACCACTGCCATGGCGTGGAGAAGCAGCTGTAGAAACTCTGACCACAAGGTTTTGTGGAAAACCTTTACTACATCTTATTACAACTCACCACAGTTCTTCCAAAAAGTAGATGTTGGAAAGTCTCGGCATGAACCACGACGAATGAGCCCCACTTGCCGTATAAATCATGCTCTCCCGTGGTGACCGCCATCCAGACAGGCCACATTTATCTCCTGCAAACACGCCTAGCAGGATGGCATTCAGAAAACACTGGTCATGTTATCCTTTCAAAAGGTTAAGAGAGGGATTGCTTATCTATAATGATTTATGGAACTGACAAGCGGGTGTACAAATGAGCCCAGGAAATGCGTAAGAGGAGACAGAATGGCTTAAAATGGAATTATCGTGTCAGAACATGAAGCCGAGCACTCCATTCTATAAAGGGAGCAAGAAACTGGGACTCATAAATCACATGTGTCATGAATAAATAAAATGAGAGCCAGATGAGGCCAGTGGCCCTTGTTTCTCTCTCTCTCTCATAATTTGTTGACCTGCCTTGCCCTGCTCTGCCCTGTCAGAGATAAGCATGCCTATTGCTTCCTTGCTATCTCCAGGTTAGGGTATAAACTCCAGTAAATAAGACACACTGGCTTCTGTAATGTGCTCTGTCCATATCTGACTTACCTGGTGACTGCTTAATGATTTTCTGTGCCTTGACGGCTTAAATCGTGAACAGGTGTATCTGAGCAAGACCTGTGTCAACTCATGCAGGGAAGAAGCCCTCGACGGCTTCAATAGCCACAATGCCTGAATTCCAATTCTTTCATCTGCAGCACCAATGGAAAATCCATCACCCATCCATTTGAAAAGCTGAGAGAAGAATGCTGAGAGGCCAGGAAAAACAATATGAAGTTGTGCCAGCATCCAGCCCTGTGGTTGCTCCAATGCCAAGTACACTGGAGAAGAGGAGCAGGTAAATCCCTGTAAAGTTGACTTAACATTATATCCCACATCTCTACATGAAGAAATAAAACAGACGGGTGCCACATGTGTCAGTCTTTTTAATTCTGAAGGAAGATCACTGAGCTTAGAAAGAATAGCTAACCATCTGCTGATTTAATTGACATTTCACACTAACTGAACTGTTCTGATATAAAAATACTTTATAACTTCCTCAGTTTTGCAAAACATTCCCTCCTGTGTTCTATTGTCCCCTTAATAAAATTCAAGGACAAACAAATCTCAATACACCTAACTACTGACCTAGAGCTATTTTAATCTCTGACACACCGTAGGCAGCAGTTGGCATCAGGTTGGCATCAGCCCATTGCCAGAGCCATCATTTGAGTTCCCTAGAGAGGACGGCTCATCCACAGGTGCTCCACGCTAAGGGCGCTCCATGCAGCTGCCATTCCAATGCCATTTTCAGGATTCCAGCATGGAAGGTGTCCCTACAGTGGGTTTTTTCTCCTCCTCCCTCTTCCAGCTCTGCTTGAGCCCCTGCAAGAAGCCACTCTGCAGCCACGGCCACAGTGCTCCCCCCAGCCCCAGCACTGCAGCCCTGACCCTGATCTGACCTGGCTCCTGACTTGCTGGCTTCACCTCCCAAGTCCAGATTAGTGCTCACCCTGACTGGAGTCAGCCTCTCCCATTTGTACTTTGCTGCTCTTCCCAGGACCAAGGCTTGCACTGGCTCTGAAGGATGGACCAGCCCATCACAGCCCAGCCCTCTCTCAGATTGCATGGTCCTCCTCCCCTCCAGGAGGAAAGAGGAGGCGCTTTGTGTGCGGCCAGCTGTGACCTCCCTTCTCAGTCACCTCAAAGGGTGGGTGCAGCCCCTCCACTTCCCCATTCTTTTTTTTTTATTAGAAATTTTTAATGTACATCATAATGTGATTCATTTTGACATGCTTTTCGTTGTGACAATTTTCATATATGCAATTTGATAAGCATTATTCATATAGGTTACCCCTTACCCTCCTCTATGTTTCCCCCCTCCCCCCTTCCTATCTAAGTTTCCCATCCAAGTCTTCTCTATCTTTTACTAT
>VMDO01006156.1:9593-103553 GCA_007922755.1 Pedetes capensis | reverse complement strand
AGCCCTGTGGCATCTGATCCCGTCAGATCTCGGAAGCTAAGCAGGGTCGGGCCTGGTTAGTACCTGGATGGGAGACCGCCTGGGAACACCAGAAGCTGTAGGCTTGGGAGAAGGACCTGGCAACCCCCTCCCAAAAATCAATCTGCCATTGAAAACCCTATGCACAGCACAGAAGCACTGACAATAGTGTTTCCCCTGTTGTACAGAGGGTCGCTATGAGTCAGATACCGACTCGATGGCACTTAACAACAACAACAACAACAAAGGCATAGAGAAGGCATAGACTTACACACAGAGAACTGGGTGCCATGGCGCATGCCTGTAATCCCAGCAACTCTGGAAGCTGAGGCAGAAGGATCTAGGTTCAAGGCCAGAGGCAGCCTGTGAAACTTAGTGAGGCCCTGTCTCAAAATAAAAAGTAAAAATTGGAGTACATGCTTGCTATAAGCCACCACGCTGTGGACGCTCTACATTATATGGTTGTGGTCACAGATTTTGCAGCTGAGTAAAAGTGAAACCTAAGATGTCTAAGGAAGAAACCTTGGCGTAGGCTGAATTGAGTCACAGAGCCTAGGAAGCCCCAGGCACTGAAGTTACCAGGACCTTCTTGGAGGTGCAGGTGGAGGAAGACAGGAGTGGTTGGAGGTCTTTCTACAAAGCAGTTAGAGCTGGGTGTGGTGGCGCATGCCTGTAATCCCAGTGGCTTGGGAGGCAGAGCCAGGAGGATCGCAAGTTCGAGACCAGAGGAAGTCTACATGACTTAGTGAGACCCTGTCTCAGAAAGTAGAGAAAAAAATACAAGGGCTGGGGGTGCAGCTCAGTGGTCCAGCACTTGCAAAGCATGCAGGCGTGAGGCCCCGGGATCAACCCCTCAGTAACACACACACACACACACACACACACACACACACACACACACACACACACACACACAAAGCAGTTAGAACCCTTTCCAGCCCTAGTCTCTCCCCTTCTCCCATGGTGAAACAGGAATCCTTTGGACTCTAGAGTAGAATGTGAGCATTCTGTGGTCTGCAGAGATCGCAGTGAGAGGGAACTTTAGACTTGAGTACACCGGGCTGGGCTGGAGGAGGAGCCACAGCGAAAACGAGGCCGCCAGGGAAAGTCTACGTATGGAACGTCCGCTCCTGGGCTCCTCTTCCACCCAATCCAGGCGCATGTCTGCAGTCTGCTCTTCACCCCGGCGCTGTGTTGGCCTGGGGGACCATGGCTTTGGGGACAGGGAGCACCAGCTTCTCTCTCAGCTGTGCTGTTCCCTCGCTGTGTGACTTTGGATGAGTTACTTCATCTCTTTTCCAGTGGGTACGAGGGGAAACAGACAAGGTCTCACTAAGTTGCACAGGCTCCCTCTGCCCTCAAACTTAGATCCTCCTGCCTCAGCTTCCAGAGTCGCTGGGATGACAGGCACGTGCCATGGCACCCAGCTCTCCGTGTAAGTCTATGCCTTCTCTATGCCTTTATTGTCACTTTAATGCAATTTTTGCAGGAAGCAGCTATAAATATGTTTATTCAACCCACCCCACTTGACTCTTCTGAAACAAAATTTTGTTTACGAAAGAAAAGAAAAACATGTACCTAAGCCCTTATGGGAGCTAAGAGTTTTGCAGTCTACTTTTAACGTGAAATATATTGTTGTTGTTGTTGTTGCTGTTGTTAGGTGCCATCAAGTGGCTCTTAGCCGAGATTTTGGGTGAGAAGAGCTGTCATCTCATAGGGTTGTTGGGAGGAATAAGTATTGTGATGGGTAAAACAACAACAACAACAACAACAACAACAATAACAAACACCACAACCCCAAACCCAAGAAAAGATCCCACAATTTCTGAAATAGTTTTTGAGTCACTGTATAGAAAGGTTTTCAGTGCTCCTGCCAAGAATCAATCCTTTTTATCTGACTCTTTAACTTCAGTCCAATAGATAACATAGTAAATAATTAAGGGGACTTTTCTAACCCTCCCGTCACAGCTGTGGTGACCATATTTAACATGTTAGCCACAGCACCAACCTGGTTAGCTGATTCCTTTTAAACTAGCTTCAAATCAGCTTAATAGCTTTTCTCTTTTAAGTCCTTTCTTTTATCTCAAGTGTGTGTCAGTTTCACATCCGGAAGACTTTCCCAAAGACTTTGATTTGAAAGCCTCAGTAGAAGCCAGAACACATTTTGTATACTCCTTGACTGGATGCTCTTTCCAGACATCCGTCTCTCCTAGGCCCTGTGACATCTCCTGATTATTGAATGAACATCATTTATACCTGTGTCTTGAGAAACGTCAATCTGAATTAGAATATGCCAGGTTTCTTAACAGCACCAAGAGATTTCCTAATTAACCTACGAAAACTGTCGTTCTATTCATATAGTTCTCTTGCTCTTTTAGAAGCAAGTTATATAACATTTATTTACTCTAACATTGGGCCTTTTGGTATCCCAAACTTCTGTTCTAAAGTAAAGAAAATTTGTGTAACCTGAATTAACTCACCAAATTGGCTGATGACTTTTTGGTTTCTAGGATATTTTTCTTCAAACTAGTGACTTGAACTTCACACTTTGTCCTTTCTGCAATGCCTCTTGCCTATCGGATTCTATCCTTATGAATCCATGTGGTGAAGTGGATTCCTAATGGTTAGCTCAAGGAGCCCCTAGGCAGTAGCTTTTATGATCTTTAGTCTGGGGTTTTGATGAAGTTGCTAGAGTGAGTCCTTTTCCCCTCACAGTGGACCTCAGTGCACACTGCTGGATTAACCATAATCCTTGTTTCATGACACAGTCGCGTTATCAATCTACACATGGCTCTTGTTATTTATTGTAGTATAATGGATCCCTGAAAATCTACCACTCAACTCATTAAATAGGACTGCTAATGTTTCTATACAATCACTCAAGATTTGGAACTTGAGTGCCTCCCGCAGGCCTAGGTGTTCAAGATGTGGTCTGTTGGGTGGTGGTGGTACTGGAGGTGGTGGAACTTTCAGGAGGTGGAGAGGAGTGAGAGGTCTTTGGATCACTGCAGCATGCACTTGAATGCAACCATGGGACCTGGCTCCTTCCTCTTCCCTTTTGTTTCCTGACCTTGAGGTGAGCCGTTTGTTCTGTCACATGTGCCCTGCCATTGCCAGCTGGCAGCCTAGTCAAAAGTTCAGAGCAATGGGCCCACTGGATCTTGGACTGGCATCTCCAAAATCATCAGCCCAAATGGACTCTTTTTTTATCAGTTAATTATCTTAGATGTTTTGTTACAGTGACCGGGTGCCAGCCAACACAACACCACTGGTAAGAACTCTTATCTACTTATGTGCTTTGCTCCTATCCTTCCCTCTCCTTTCCTCGGGTGACTTTGGGGCTAGCATTACTGTCATTTTCAGTCATTTTCTCTTCATCATCCATCACGTCCTAAGATTCCTCCATGTCGTAGCGCACAGCTATGGTTAATTTTTACTGCTGGGTGTCCTACTCTGTGGATATAGTGTAATCTATGCATTCATTGCCTGCAGCCATAGCACTGTGGCACCTGATTCCATCAGATCTTGGAAGCTAAGCAGGCATGGGCCTGGTTAGTCCTTGGATGGAAGACCGCCCGGAGAGACCAGGTACTGTAGGCTTGGGAGAAGGACCCAGTAACCCACTCCCCCAAAACAATCAGCCATTGAAAACCCTATGAATAGCAGAGAAGCACTGACAATACTGTTTTGCTTGTTGTATGTAGGTTCACTATGAGTTGGACACTGACTAGATGGCACCAAATAACAACAACATGCGTTCATTTTCCTATCAAACATGGGCACAATCTGCAACTTTATTATGGCCAATTCTTGGCAGAGTCACAGGAGAAAAAAGTAGGACAAAATTTGTCTTCCACGAGTTTAGTATGCTTTTCCACTCTGATTCTCATGGAATCTTCTGAGCATCCTGCTGGCACATACAACAAAAGTTTATTGAGCCAATATTGCAAGTTACAGATAAAGTTTAGGGCATCTCTGGTCAAATGTGGCTGCCCAGAGCACTGAGTTGAAAAAACTGTGCAACCTTATCTTGGCACAGTGGGAGGAGAGCCACCATCAACAATCAGTGGCAAATGTCTACGTGGATGAGGGTCAAGATGGTGGGAAGTTGGAAACCCCAGGTTTCATGTATTCCTTTCCTCTTAGGCTTTTCAGAGCCACTGGAGGCATGGGCAGGGTATAAAAATTCCATTGTGCAATTTCAGTTTTCAGCTAGCTTGGGTTTGGTAGATGGGCATTGGAAATGATAAGCAAGATTCCTAGGGCTCTGTCTACCTACACATCTAAAAGTTGACCCTGTTCTTTATTCTGTATTAAATATCTAAAGTGAAAACATGTACTTTTTTGCGAAATAACTTAGTGAATGATGTCATTTTTCATCCTTATGGTTAAATGCAGATTTTTTGTTTGAAAGTCAGTCTATTAATTGTTAAGATGGAATATGATGTGGACCCTTACAATCATGTGTCCTGTGCCTGGCACAGAATCGGGGAGTGTTTCATTCCATTGTACATAGGGTTGCTATGAGTCAGACTCAACTCAACGGCACCTAACAACAACAAGAAGTTGCTTGAATGTAAAGAGATGGAAAAATTAATCAGAATATTTTCTGGCCAAAGTCTTTTTCCTGAAACCTGTTTATGTTTTGTTCAGATTCAAATATATCAGTAACACGGGCTTCCTACTTTAGCCTCAGTGAATGGCATTATAAACTGCTCGGGCTGGGCTAAATAGTGCATGGCATCCATTTGCGTGTGTTTCAGACCCAGGAGCCATCTGCGCGGACTCACCTGAGTAGACGGTATGCAGTGAAGATTCCTGGGTTCTTCCCTGACTTGGAAAAGCAGGGGCTGTGGGGGAAGCCAGCAGTCTGCTGTTTATACAACTTCTGAGGTGATTCAGACAAACATTGGCATTTGAGAAACACCAACTGTTCTCAACCTCACTCTACAGTGAAGGAAACAGAAAGAAAGAAGACCAGTTAGTGACTTATGAAAGTTGGGAGCTAACAGCTTCATGTCTGGGCAGTCACATGAGGTAAAGTTGTGGCAAAAAAAAGATATTTGTTTTTCAGTTTATGGTAGGATTTAAAATGGCTTATTCTCAACCCCAAATCCCTAAGCTGCACTTGTACCTAAAACTCCTATTTCCAGGGGTTAGTCTTTCCCTTTCCTCTTTTCCTGCGCACTCCCTCTTTTCTCGCAATTGTTGTTAGGTACTGTGGAGTCCTGTCTGACTCATAGCAACCCTCATAAGGTTTTCAATGGTTGATTGTTTTTTTGGGGATTGCCTTGAGAGTGGATTGCCATGTTCTCGCAATTCCTAGATATTGTTGGAGGTCCTTGGAGAATGTCTCAGGATCTTCTGCTATTACTATGTCATTAATTCTTTGGGGGATTCTTTTGGAAAGAAAGTAAGTAGTCCCCATTCTTATTCAAATTATACCAAGATCTATGAATCCTTTTCCTAAAGATACCCAGGTCTTGCAACATGGCAAAGCATTTGAACAGTTCCTTCTTCAAAGCTCCTCTTTGGTTACAAAATGTGGCAATTGGTTGTTTTATGATCCAGAAATGCCCACCAGCATTTCTAGTTACTGAATGTCCCTCATCTCCTATCTTTTCCCTTAAGAGCGAATAAAATGGACAAGAACTTCATTCTTCTCCAGCTTGGATAGTACCCAGGTGGAGTCCATGGAAAACTCCTCCGAATCCAGAATTATTCAGACATTTGAAAAAGAAAAATCTGTCTTTTGGTAGTGTGGATTGACTTTTGCTTAAAATTGCATGAACTACAGAGAAAGGGGCCTACAGCCCTACCACCCTGGAGTCTGATCCTGTCAGATCTCAGAAGCTAAGCAAGGTCAGGCCTGGTTAGTACTTGGATGGGAGACCTCCTGGGAACACCAGGTGCTGTAGGCTTGGGAGAAGGACCCAGCAACCCACTCCCAAAAAACAATCAGCCATCGATAACCCTATGAATAGCAGAGAAGCACTGACATAGTGCCAGGCATGGCACAGTATCCAAGAGTGTTTTGTTTTCTTGTACATAGGGTCGCTGTGAGTTGGACCCGACTTGACAGCATGTAACAACAACAAAACAGACAACAATGATAAGTGTATATCTAACTTCTAAAGAGATTTTGTCTTCCTATGAGCAGTGTGTTGGAGTTCTACTTGCCGTTTGCAACGATTTCTGACGGAAGCATAAAGAAGAAGGGATAAGGAGTTGGTCTGTATATGAAAAGTGCGCTCAGCTCTGAGGCTGAGAGACTTTTGCTGTTAGTGGTTGCCACGGCTGGTGCTCAGTGTCCTCTCGTATGGCCTCTGAATGAAGTAGCCTGAGCTAGCAGACCTTCCTTGGCACTGTGACGCTGAGAGCACTGCCACTGAGAACTGCTGGAGGATTGAGGGCCGGGTGGTATCCATCTCTGATCCCAGCTCCCAGCGATGTCTGTTACACAGCGACTCTCAACAAGCACCCGATGGATTGAACAGGAAATATCTCCAGGGGCCAGGATGGGGTTCGGGAAGGGAAAATCTATGGTGGGTCTGGCTTGTTCCTTTACTTCTCATTGTTTGTGATGGAGAAGGTCATGCATTTCATCTAAAAACACAGGAACTCTGGGGAAAAAAAATGAACAATGAAGGATACCCAACCAATGGTGGTTGGGAAGACTGTCCTAGAGGGAAGATATTAAAACCATTGAAAAGCATAAAAATCCAGCATATCATGATGAAAAAATTAAGAGACAGGAGATTTTGTTTGTTCCAACACACTTCCGGCTCCTCACTCCATGAGGGCCTCACCCCTATGCGGATCTCGATGTAGCTGGAGGGGGAGTGAGTGGGGGGCTCTCAGATGCCTCCTGATTTCCTCTTTGGCTAGGATCTGGTAAGCCCTGCGGGGCGCGCCTGATGGTAAGTCATTCTGCCTGGCGCTCCTTCCTGCATTTGCAGTAATCTTGTTTCTCAATCATTCCTGCCCCTTGTCCTTTGTTCATTGTTGTGATTTAGATGTTGCAAGTAAACTATCCAATTGAAGAAAATGGGGGGAGGAGGGCATTAAGCCCCTGGACTCTCCTATAGATGCTTCCATTTAGCAGTTAAACTCATATTCTTTCTCCTTCCTCGCTTCCTCCACCTCCATTACTATCCCTGGCCGCAAACCCAGGGCCCCTTGAGTTTGAACCACCTTAGATTAATTGGCACTAATGCAAGTACTCGTGGCTGTGCGTGGGATGTTTCTGAGTGCAAAATGCATTCTGCCAGTGCCTGGGAACGGTTACTGTGCTTCAGGTGTGTAATTTGTTGTTCTCCAAAATGCGTTTCCAGGTGCCACTGCTATCTGTGAAGCAGCTACACTCTGCTGCCCACACAGAGGGGTTGGGGGACAGACATTTGCTTACAGTCCTTTAGAATGGAAGTGAGTCTTACGGAAGGTGCTGTTCCCGGCCATAGTGTGAAATGGTAGGAACAGTCTCAGAAAAGATGGGAGCGCCCCAGAGTCAAGGGGGTGCCCTCACCAAGAGAGCCCAGGTGATGGTGAGGGAGGGAAGGGAGCACCCTAGAGGTGGATCCGGGGCGGAGCAAGACAAGGTTTGTTTCAGAGAACCTGGGATTCAGGACTGCTCTGTGCTTGTGAGTGTAGGTCATGTCCTTAAAATTCCCAAGGGGTGGCGCCGGGCACCATGGCACACACCTGTAATCCCAGCGGCTTGGGAGGTGGAGGTAGGAGGATGGCAAGTTCGAGACCAGAGGCAGTCTGCTAACTTAGCGAGACCCTGTCTCAAAAAGTAAAAAAAATGGGCTGGGGGCGCAGCTTAGTGGTCCAGCACTTGCAAAGCATGCAAGTGTGAGGCCTTGGGTTCAACCCCCAGCCCCAATACCGCAAAAAAAAAAAAAAAAAAAAAAAAAAAAAAAATTCCGGAGGGGCGGATCTCCCAGGTGGCACTCGTCAAACGTTAATCGCTCATCTTACAGTTTGTTTGTTATTTGCTTTACTTGTGGGACGCTCCTTTCAATCTCCTTTCTTGCTCACTTTTTGGAGGATTTAGATATTAAAAAATCATGCCATGTCTTCCTCCTGTCAGCTGTTAATTCATACATTCCTTTACTGGTTACCCAAGGGCCGGAGATCACAACAGCCTTACTGTGTTGGGTTCTAATAGAATGTCACGCATTCGTTTCAGCCGGGGTGAGGCACACACCTTAGAAAGTTTAACTTCACTTATCTCCAGTCCTGCCTTACATGCCATTTTTTTCCTGTAATTTAATTCTCTCTCTATGTAAAACCTCACAAATTATCATCGCCATATTGTCATTGTTTAAAGGACAGTGTTTTGCTAGATGTCCTGGTGAATGCCTGTTGTCTCATCATTTAGGAGGTGGAGGCAGGAGGCTCAAGAATTTGAGGCCTGGGGTATATAGCAAGACCCTGTCTCCAAAAGAAAAAAAAAATGAGAATGTTTTTTAGGTTTATCTGTATAATTCCAGTCACCAATAATTATCAATGCATGCTGATTGCATGTTCAATCAATTTCAGACTGTAGACGCTGGTAAAAATCTTCCCCTCCTTCATCTGTGGCCTTATTGGTGGATGTATAAATGTGAATATCAGTCACATTAATTGGCCTTCCTTGTGGGCATATGTATAATATTCTATCACTGACAGCATAGTACTTCAGGACAGAGCTTGAGATGTCTTTTTTGATGATGAATGCAACCGCATTCCTCTTTGTCATTCCCAGCATAGTAGACCATATACTTATCTAATTAAAACTGGCCAGTATCAGTCCATTTTAGCTCACTGATGCCTACAATGTCGAGGTTTATGTATTCCATTTCAGTTTTGATGATTTATAACTTTCCTAGATTCATACTGGGCTGGGATTTAGCTCAGTTGGTAGAGCGCTGCACTGTAGTCTCTGAGGTCCTGAGTTCAATTCCCAGCACCGCAAAAAATGGGAGAAGGACCTGGCAATCCACTCCCAAGGCAATCCCGAAACAATCAGCTATTGAAAACCCTATGAGGGTCGCTATGAGTCGGATACTGACTCGATGGCACCTAACAACAACAACAAGATTCATACTATGTATGTTCTATGTTCCAATTATTAATGGATATTTACAGTTGTTTCTTCTCATTTTGCCTGCAATGAAAAAGTTGGAACCAAAGAAGAAGGCTCAGTAATAGGAAATCTGGCCTTGGTGACAGAAATCATGCTGGAGATAGCATGGTAGAATTTTGTCAGACCCATGACATTTTTATTGCAGATACATTTTTTTACCAACATAAATGACAACTATAAACGTGGAATTCACCACATGGAATATACAGGAACCAAACTGACTCCATTTGTGGAAAGAGATGAGGGAAAACTAGTTGTGGATTTATCTATTTCTTCTTTCAATTTGGTTGGTTTTTGTGTTATGTAATTTGAAGTTCTGTTGTCAGGTATATATACATTTAGACTTGTTTTGTCTTCTTGAAGAATTAACACCCCCATCATTATACAATGTTCCTGTTTATCTGTAATAATATTCCTTGTGCTGAAGTCGTCTTTGTCTGATTGATATAGCGATATCAGTTTTCTCTTGGTTAGTGTTTTGCATGGCATATATTTTTTCATTCTTTTGCTTATGTTTGCCTTTACATTTCAAAGAAATTTCCTATAAACAGTATAGAGTTAAATCTTGCTGTTTTACCTAATTTGTCAATTTTTGTGTTTCAACAGGTATGATTAGATCATTCACTTGCGATTAGTGCTATAGTTGGATTAAAATCTATCCTGTTGACAGTCATTTTCTTTTTGTTCCTTCTGTCTGTGTTTAAAGACCCCCTTTCCTGCCTTCTCTTGTACAGTGAGCATTTAAAAAATTCCTTTGGTCTCCTTTATTGACGTTGTTAGTATCTCCTAAAGTGTGTTTTAGTGATTGCTTTGGACATGTCAGGAGGGACCAATCCCTGGAGAAGGACATCATGTTTGGGAGAGTGACAGGTCAACAACAAAAAAGAAGACCCTCAACTGGATGAATTGACACAGTGCCTGCAACAGTGGGCTTAAACATAAAAAAGATCGTGTACATGGCACAGAATCAGGGAGTGTTTTGTTCTGTTGTACATAGGGTCACTATGAGTGTGACCTGATTCAGGGAGTGTTTTGTTGTGTTGTACATAGGGTCACTATGAGTTGGACGTGACTTAATGGTAACTAACAACAACATCATTAAGGTTTAAATGTGCATCTTAAACAAGACCACATTTGAGTAGTAGTGTAGCACTTTATGGGCTGGAATTTAGCTCAGTTGGTAGACAGCTCTGCAGTCTCTGAGGTCCAGAGTTCGATTCCCAGCACCCCAAAAATGGGAGAAGGACTTGGCAATCCACTCCCAAGGCAATCCTGAAACAGTCAACCACTGAAAACCCTATGAGGGTCGTTATGAGTCTGACACAACTTGACCATTGACTTAATGTCACTTTGTTCATTCCTCAGCTGGGTCAGGTCTACTGATGTGTCCTTTGAAGGAGTTCCTCATCTCTATTATTTTTTTAATTGTATCATTTACATTTTATTCTTTCTTAGGGTTCCAGTTTCTCTGTTGAATTGCCTATCTGATCTTGCCTGTTTTTTTTTTTTTTTTTTGTCTTCTCCATTAGAGCCTTTAACATATTCATTGTAGTTATTTAAAACTTTCTATCAGAGAATTTCAACATCTGCATCATATCTGCCTCTGGTTCTGATGAGTGTTTTGCCTCTTTGAGTGTGTTATTTATCTCTTGGTCTCCCTATTTATTTTTTGCCTTGTCATGTTTCATTGTTTTTTGAGTAAAGCTGGATATCTTGCCTAGGCAGTAGACTGGGGTCAACAGTTTCAGAAGGAGCATATTCATCCTTCTGCTGTGTCATTTGTGCAGGGATTTGAGTTAAGCAGTTGGGAATGGTGCTGGGTTTGAGGTTTGCCACTGCTGTGGTTACCTTAGTTGCAAAACAGGCTTTGCATTTTCTCTAATGACATCCAGTGTTGAGCACGGTGGCAGATTTGCCAGAGAGTTTTCCTTCAATGTACGTTCCACCCTCATGTTTAGGTTTTCCTTTTCTCAGAGGGCATCCTTTCCTTTACTCTTGTGCTTCTTAGCCTGATGCAGGAGTTCTATACTGTTGCTCGTTGTTCAGTGTTAGTTCAGTGTGGAGTGGCTGGGTGATGGAGGGGTGTCACTTTGGTTCTGATGGGACCTCAATCTCAGGCAGGCACAATGGCCCTGTGTCTTAGGAGTTGCCTTTTCCATGCCCCTGGTCCTCTTCTGGCTGTAGCTCTGGCCCAGCACATAGTCTTGCCTCTCTCCCCAGAGTGACAGGGTGTTTCTTCTTAGTTTCCTTCCACAGGGGCACTGTGTTTTCACTAGGGTCTGAAGGGCAACAGTGTTCCTTGCCCATCCCTCCACAGAGTAAGGCTTTTGTTTCTGGAAGAAGATGGAGAAGGCAGGGGTGGAGTTTGTACTCTCCTGTGGGCCTAGTCTTCCTCTCCAGGTCTATGCTTCAAGGAACCATTCTGAGACACTCTTTTTGTCTTCTATAAACTTCCACTGGGGCTCATGGAGAAAAGAGGGTGTGGATTCTCTCATTTTCTTTGATTCTGGGGGCTTCCCCTTCATGCCAGTGCACCCTTAGCATTCAGTACCTCACCAGCTACCCTGGCTGAGCTTCTCCTCCTAGTGTCCACTTGGTCTTCCTCAGTCCCACTAGGGCTAAATCTCATCTTTTGCTGAAGTCCTGTATCTCCTTGTCTTTTGGGACATTCAGTTGCTCTGCAACCTGAGTACTTTGATAGTTTCTAGAAGGTAAAGAACTTTTAAATTATTGAGCCTTTCCATTTTAGTGTAGAGGTGAAATTTTTATAGCTTTCTACATCTCCAAACAGCTTGCTTTGATTTTTCTTTTGAAGGATAGTTTTGCAGGGTATAGAATTTGAATCTAATTCTGGAGATTGGAAGTTATGTTCTTTCAGCCCATTTGAAGATACCATTTATGCCACATGTGCATACCTGTAATCCCAGCATTTAGAAGGCTGAGGCAGGAAGATTTTGAGTTCCAGGCCAGACCCTGTCAAAAAATATCTGATGGATTTTAAATCTGATGGATTCTACTATTTCTATTGGAAAGTCTATTGTCAGTCTTAATGAAAGAGATCTTAGTTGCTTCTAAGTTTTAGCAATTGCAAATAAATGTCTATATGTTTATAGTTTATGTGGTTATGTAGACATAAGTCTTCAGCTCTTTTCTGTAAGGAATATAATTGCTAGATCACTTGATAAGAGCATGTTTGGTTTTGTAAAAAAAACTGACAAATTATCCTCCAAAGTGACTGTGCCATTTTGTATTTCCACCAACAATTAATAAGAGTCTCTGTTGCTCTATATCTTCACCAGCATTTGGTGGTGGTGTCTAATTTTAAGATGTACTATTTGTTTCTACTTTCTGGAAGTTTTTCTAAGATATGTGCTTCTTTATAATTATCACCCATGGGGACTGAATGAATAATTCTTCTTAAGCCTGCATTTTGACATCATTCATAAGTTTTGGAAAAGTATCAAGCATCTTCTCTTCAAACATTGCTTCTATCAATCAGAAGGCAGCTCAATCAGAAAAGCAAAATGGCTAGGAGCACTACACACACATACACACACACACACAGGAAGAGAGAGAGAGAGAGGGAGAGAGGGAGAGAGGGAGGGAGGGAGGGAGAGAGAGAGAGAGAGAGAGAGGGAGAGGGAGAGATTAAAAGGATTTGATCATATAAAACTGGGAAACTTGTTTCAGTCTAGGGGATGTTGTTTCTCCTGTTTCTGGAGTCAGCCAGAGACAACAGGAAGAAAAGAGAGGAATAGAAGATGGGGACTGAAGGGATGGATAGAAACCCATGTCAGTCCCAAACTTTGGTGATAGGGTGTTCTGTGGAAGAAACTCATTCCCTTAGACACGGAGCTGGAAATGTACCTGGCCAAGGGGTTGAAGAGGCTAAAAAAGGAAAACCTGACAGGATCTGGCTGATGCCTCAAGCCAACAAAGTCATTCAGCAGGTGAATGATGGAGTATTTGAGCAGCAGAAGCACCCTGTTCTGTTGTCACCTTCTGAAGGAAAAGGAATATGACAGCTGTTTTACTTCTGTCTTAAGACTCTGAAACTAAATATCTCTTGTAACGCACTCTAACCTATTCTAGGCAGGGAAGAGAACTCTGGCAGAAGTTGACCTAACCTGGCTGAGTTTGCATGATGCAAATTAATCTCTCACCTGATTATCTCTCTCTTCTCCTTCTGAGACTCCAATGACAAACATTAGATGATTTCTTGCTGTCCTGTGTTTCTTATGCTCTCTTTTGTACTTTCCATACTTTTGATCTCTGTCCTTCGGTCTGCATGCTTTCTTATTAATTATCTTCCATTTCACTAAATCTCTCTCCTACCAGTTGACTTTGCTGTTAAGTCGGTCTATTGACTCCTTAATGTTGGTTATTTTTCTGTTAAAAATTCTACATGTTGCTTCTTATAATTTCTGTTTCTTAGTTTAGGAAATTGTCCATATTCTCACTTACTTTCTTGAACATGTTAGTTGTAGTAATTTTCACATCTATGTTGTGCAATTCTAATATCTGAATCTCTTGTGGGTTCTTTCTGTTTCTTTCTCTTTTTTTGACCATTCTTATCTTTTAATTGATTGAATTTGCCTAGTTATTTTGGATTAAATTATAGGCATTGTGTATAACAATTATGGAGATTATTTAAGACTTAAATAATTTTATCTTTCCCCCAAAAGAATTTACCTTTGCTTCTGGCAGACAGGAAGTACAGAAACTTTAATCAGAGGTTGAGCTGATTCAAGATCAGCTTTAGTCTTTGTAAGGAGTACATATTTCCATGTACTTCCATATTCTCCTAAGAGTAACCCTTTAGGGGTCTCAATGGGAAGCCTTACAGGTTTAGTAGCCTCCTTCTTGATGGGTCTTGAGTACCCATCTTTGCTTCCCTGGCTCTGTGAGTGTCCTGGAATCTTTCCTCAGCTTCTCAGCCCCTCTTCAGTTATATGTGAATAAAAATGACTTCCTTTCTCCCCAAAGATCTTTGTGTTTCAAGTCTGCATAGCATTGGTGGCGCACTAATACTTCCGCACAGGTGTTTCTCATGTTTTGCCCATGTTACTCTCAAGTGACTTTCAGGCTTTGTTTGTTGATACTTCATTTTAGAGATTATGGAATTGATCATTTGGCAAGGTGAGTTGTTCTTTGAATTCTGCATTGTAGCAACTTACTTAGTTTAGGTTTAAGTGGGAAAATGCCCTCAGTGAAGTTTCTGTGGTCTGTTATTCATTTTTAAAATTAGTTATATGGTGCTGTGGGGTAGGAAATTCATGACTGACATATTTGTTTCACAGCAAAGAACTGAGGCAAGAGTAGTCAAAAGCCTGGGAACAATCCACTAATGTTCACAAGAGAAAATTGAAGAGATGGATAGTATGGGTTTGTGTGTTCCAATATTCAGCTCAGAGGATGTTATACTTATTGACTTCCTCATAGCTTTTTATGTTGCTCATAAGAATGAAAAGCATTTTAGACTCCACTTCTCAATTAGTATTTTGGCTGGAAATTTGCTGGTGTTCTTGGTGTCCATCTCTGCACTGTGTAGGTGACTCACCCTATCTTCAGTGCATTGGGTCATCTTGTGCAATCTTATCTACAGCAGAAGAATCAGCATCCTTTCAAATTTGTGTAGGAATTCTTGTGAGTGATTTCCTCTTTCTCTAGGCACCCTGTCTTCAGGTTTTAATTTCATTTAATTCTAATTTATTTAACTCTTGTATTTGCTGCTTGTCCCACCTCCATTGTCTCCATGTCCTTGTCAGCCTTGACGCTAATTATCACCCTCCCTTCCCAGCTCTGAATTCAGTGGCTTCCTGTAGTAGCTTGGAAGGACCATAATGAAACTATTTACATCACAGAAATTGGGAAACACTACAGATCAAGGCTTTTATTTCCTATGGAAAAGGTTGTTAAACCTTTACCAGTGCACCCATACACTCATCCTTCCAAGTAGCAAAGTACCATCAGTTCAAAGACAGATGTAGGTCTTGTGCTAGAGTGGAGATGCATCACTGCTGAATATCACGAACAACTTCAGAATGGAGTATTAGCTCTTCCTGTTCATTTTTTTAAAAAAATGAGTGTTGAACCCAGAGCTTTGCGCTTTGCGTGCTTTGCAAGTGATGTACCACTGAGCTGTACCCCCAGCCCATTTTTCTACTTTGTTTGAGACAAGGTCCCACTAAATTACACAGACTTCCTCTGATATTTAACTTGTGATCCTCCTGCCTCTGCCTCCCGAGTTGCTAGGATTATAGTCGTGCCTGGTGTTCATAGAACTCCTTTGATAGCTCCTGCTTCTAGGGAACCCTAACTTAGTCTTCTTCTCTTCTAGCTTTAGCTTCTAACACAAATAATTGGGAAACAGCAGCAATGAAGTTATTCCTCTTCCATTTTTTCCTTCAGCCCACGGTTTACACAACTATAGGGAGCACCATTAATAGGGTACAGCATTCTATAGTGTGTTAATGGAGTCTTTGGACACAGTGTCAACACAGGCATGGAACCTATATCCCTCGTACCGATAGTAACATGCTTACCAGGTCTGCCTTGGTTTTGCAATAGCATCAAATTGGGATACAGACCAAACTGAGGATCACAAAGTCAGTATTCCAGTGGCGCAGCATGTGTGAGCCTCAGTGTCCCTGGGCATCCCATCAGCAGAGGTAATGAGAAGGCTCATTGCTGTTCCTGCTTCTGTACCATCATGGGGTTTCTCCCTGGGAGCTCCTTCAAAGCATCAATACCAGGCCACTGGGGGTAGTGCGTGGCGAATAATCAAATTGGAATTTTTCATGTTGCACATTAGTTTGCTATGCACAAGAGACTGAAACTTTTGTTATCTTTATTTTTCTCCCTATAAAATGAGTACCATGTTAGTTGACCTCTCTATAACAATCACAACAATACTCATTACCTTATTTCTTTGTTCTAAGAACCCTCTATGGAAATGGAAATAACAATAAAGTAGTTCTAGTACATCAACTGATCACTTCCTATCTGCCATTTTTGGTGACTTTACATAAATTGTTGTTAGGTGCCATCAAGTTGGTATCTGACTCATAGTGACCTTACATACAACAGGTGAAACACTATTGTCAGTGCTTCTCTGCTGTTCATAGGGTTTTCAATGGCAGATTGATTTTTGGGAGGGGGTTGCCAGGTCCTTCTCCCAAGCCTACAGTATCTGGTGTTCCCAGGAGGTCTCCCATTCAAGTACTAACCAGGCCTGACCCTGCTTAGCTTCCAAGATCTGAGAGGGTCAGATGCCACAGGGCTATGGCTGCAGGCTTACACAAATTACTGTTTTTTTTGTTTGTTTGTTTGTTTAATTTTGCAGTGCTAGGGGTTGAACTAGGGCCTTGCGTATGCTAGGAAAGCACTCCACCACTGAGCCGTATCCCCAGTCCCTTTTTTATTTTTGAGACAGAGTCTCACTTAACTGCAGAGGCTGCCTCTGGAGTCAAACTCGTGATCCTCCTGCCTTCTCCTCCTGAGTATCTGGGATCACAGGTTGTGATGTGGCTGTTTCCTCTGAGCTGGACATGTCCACCATGAGTGTAAAGCAAAGTAGCTATAATCACCTGTGGGCCCACAATCATGGTGATGAAATAGGTTTACCTACCTAGCTGTAGTTGAGCCTATAATGGCAAATCACCTATGGACACTCACCATGCTATGAGGGGGACCAACCGACTGGTGGGCAGGGAGACACTTCTCAAGGGATTCTTCCCGGTGACATAGCTGCCTATAAGTGCTGCCTACAGGTCCCCCATGGTCCTGTAATTAACCCCAATAAACTCATTGGTTCACCAAACTAGACTTGATGGAATTCTTTCTCTGGTCACTCTGTGCCTTCTTTATCTGCAGTAAATAGACGTTCCTTCTACATCTCCCCAGGAAAAAATATATACTATAAGAGCGTATACCATGGCACCCAGCTACTGTTTAATTCTTATAAAATCCTACAGGATAAGTTCTACTATCACCCCAGTTTCCAGATCAGGAAACCAACTCTACTGAAAATTTAAAATGATTTGTCCAAGGTACGCGTATTAATCTGTTGTTAGGCCAGGTCAGGGTAACTGGTATTGGAATGTAAACAGACTGAGATAAGGTAGGGGAGCAAGGGAACACACACGGTGGCGCATGCGCAGAATAGTACTATGATGTAATCCCATGTAACTGCGAGGTGATTGGGCAATGGTCTTGGCAATTAGCCACAATTGTGTAAAAGCCTTAAGAAGCCCCTCTTCCAGCAGAGAGTGAGGGGTGTAGAGGACAGACGAGTGGAGAGAACAGGACATGGGGAGAGGACTGGCCACGGAGAGGACTGGGCAGCATGGAGAGGCAATGGGGCATGCAGAGGGCAACAACCATTGTCAGTGGCACAATGGAGGAAAGGGAGAGGAATGGCCTCCCAGAATAAAGCATGTCACATCCGCCTTTGGGCTCCTTCAGCATGTTTTGATTTCTCAGTGGGCCCCAAGCATCCCTCCCTGGCCAAGGAACACAGCTCAGGTTCAATGTATGTTATGTGCTATATTACCAGGACTCCAAAGCAATTTTTCTTTTGCAGTGTTGGGGATCGAATCGAGGACCCTGTACGTGCTAGTTCAGTCATTACCACTGAGCTACATCCACAGCCTCCAAGCCCATGTTGTTAACCACAGCTGCCTCTTCGACAAATAAAAGATGAGAGGAGGGCCTGGTGCCCCGGAGGGGACAGGCCAAAGCATGGCCTCCTGGTTTTAGTCCTCAGTGCTGTGGTGTGGGGCTGTGGGGGTTGGGGGAGCAAAGGGCTCCCTCGTGGCTGCTTTGTTTTTAACTGCTCCGTACCCCACTTCTCCCTGACTAGGTTTCAGGCAGCTGGGGCTGCAGGTCCCCAGGGAGCAAGGCATTTCTTGCCAGCCCCAGGCTTACATTGCAGCTCTCCCGGGGGGATTAGCACCACAGAACCGGCGTACAGACCCAACCCAAGTGTCACAGGGCAAATACTTCACGTTTCATGTTAAGTCATAGCCTAAAACAAGTGTGAAGAATCGGGATCTAGTGAGAAGCGTACATTTCAGGGACTGCAATGGGTTTTGATCAGGGTGAAATCCAAATCTCCCTGCGCCATCCCCACCTCTTCTTGGGGAGTCTGGACCCCCTGTTCCATGAGCTGAGCATGTGGGAGGCACGGAATAGCAAGAGGGGCTGAGGCCGGGTAGGGAAGGCTGGGGGGATGGGAAAGAAGCGGAGTCTGGGTCCAAGCAAAGCGATGTCTCTGGTTGTGCATAAACATCAACGGCACAAGGACAGCAGGGAAAGGACTCAGGGCAGCTGGATGGACGCAGCATCTCGGAGACCAGCTCCACATACTTTCAGAGTGACTGATTGTTGGACGGCCCTGGCGGCTTTTCTTAGACGCTCCCTGTACGGAGCCGCCCGCACGCCAGTGGCTTAGGCAGCCCTCCCAATGATCGCGTGGTGGTCTGGGAGGCACCCAGCCGCTGGCTTTCATTTTAGGGGTTAGTTGTTTTGTCCTTATATGAGGGGAGTGTGTGCTACACAGCTATGCCTTGCTGCATGGGATCCTTGCCCAAGGGCAGGACCCCAGCGCTTTTCCACCCTCCCCTTATTCTGCCTGTTTCCTGGCTATGAGCTGGAGCTAGGGAGGGTCAGAGGCAGGCAGCTGCCGATGCCCAGGAGAGTCAGAGAGAAGACCTGGAGTCCGGGATGGAGAGGGAGGACACAGGACACCCTGGCCAGTGAGCCCAGTGCCCTGCGAAGGGAGGCAGGTGGCAGCTGAGGCTGACCTTGCAAGAGGATCCGCGGGCTCCGCCTGTGCTAAAAGGAGGCAGCTTATTTTTAGTTCTCCCTCCTTGGATTGCTCAAGTGTTGGCTTATTTAACTAAGAGGCTATTGGGTTTAAAAACATCTAAAAAATGTTATGTTGTAATTCTATAACAAACACTGTTAGCATATCTTCGTGAAAACGATCCCCCCACCAGTGGAAATTTCTTTGTGGTTTCTTATGTGTCCGACCCTTAAATACTTCATGGCTGTAACAGCCCAGGTGATGGCTGCTGTGTTAGGCATGGCCCTGATGGTACCAGGGTTCCCTTTCTTGGCACTCATTGCCAATCTTCGGTGACACGGTGGGGGCTTCCTCAGAGGCTCTTTGGTCCTGCGGCGCTGGTAGGAGCACCCTCTGTCTGGATGGATTTTGCAGAAATGTGGCTCTTGTTGACTTTTTGGGTGGAAAGCATCCCCCATGCTTATATTAAGGTCATGCCCCTGAGCCAGGGCAGGGCGCCTCCCCTCTCACCCTCAACCCCTGGCTTCTGTCTAATGACTCGGCCTTTCATCTGCGGAAAGTCCGTGCTAATGAACGGGAGCCATCTGCTCAGCCCACCAGAACGGACCACCGCCCATTCCATGGCTTAACAGGAGCTTCTCCCCGTCCTAGTCGAGGAGTCTGAGGTCAAGGTGTCATCAGCATTGCTTTTGCTGTCCTTGGCTTGCAGATAGATGGCTGTTTTCTCCCATGTCCTCACAGTCCTCCCTCTGTGTGACAATCTTTTTTTTTTTTTTTTTTTTTTTTGAGGTACTGGGGGTTGAACCCAGGGTCTTGCCCTTGCATGCTCTGCAAGTGCTGGACCACTGAGCTGCACCCCCAGCCCATTGTTTTTTTTTAGTTTTTGAGACAGGTTCTCGCTAAGTTATGCAGACTGCTCTGGTCCTTGCGATCCTCCTGCCTCTGCCTCTGCCTCCCCAGCTGCTGGGATTACAGGTGTGCGCCATCGCGCCCGGCTGACAATCTCTTCTTATGAGGACATCCTTCATCCTGGATTAGGGGGTCACCCTGTGTCTTCATCTGAACTCTGTTACCTTTAAAGACCCTCTCTCCAGGTGCAGTCACATTCTGAGGACTTCACCACGTGAATTTGTCAAGGAAGAGGGGTTGTGTGGGGGGGGGCATGACTCAGTTTATAACACTAGCAACCGAACATGAGCCAACTGCCAGGGAGGAACGACGTGGACAACCCTGAGTGGGACTGAGGTGGGGACGGGAGATCAGTTCCTATCTTCACAAGGGGTCCCCAGCCTTGGGGACACTGGCTGCAGGCCAGTCTGCTGGTGCCCTCCCCTCATACCTCTCCTCGCTGGCCCAGAGAGACCTTCATGCTGCACCTTTACCTGCCTTCCCTGACCACTGGGCCCTTTCACCTCTGCTATCCTTGCCAACCCTGGCCTCTCGCACACTGTCTCTCTTCCCACCTGAGAGTCTCCGAAAAGGGGTCTTAGTGACCCTGAAATTCCAGTTCCCACTGTAATCCTTCTACTTTAAGGAATAGATCCCAGTAAAATTCCACCCGTCCTTCACAGTGGTGATGTGGGAGCCCAAGCCCGTGAGCTGAGTTTGGAAGGGGCCAGGGTGTGGGTGGTGAGCCCGGAAGGGAACTGCGGGGGCCCGAACTCACCGAGCTCTGTGTGCATGGGGACAGCTGGAGTCACGCTCCAATCTCCATCTCCGTCTGCAGGTGGTGACCTTAACCTTCACTCCGCTGGGAGTGAGGGTCCCGTTTCTCTCCTGCTCTCCCAAACCGACCGAGCAAACTCGACATTTTATATTTTAAAAAGAGACACTGGATCACAGCCAGGCTCAGTGGCGCACACCTGTAATCCCAGCGGCTCCGGAGGCGGAGGCAGGAGGATCTCAAGTTCGATACCTGAGGCAGTCTGCGTAACTTAGTGAGACCCTGTCTCAAAAAGTAAAAAATGGGCTGGGGGTGCAACTCAGTGGTCCAGCACTTACAGAGCATGCAAGCGTGAGGCCCTGGGTCCAAACCCCAGTACTGCCAAAAAAAAAAAAAAAAAAAGAGTCACCGGATCGTGAGTGCACAGTGTCTGAGCCTGGTGTGGAAGCTGTGCCAATTTCACAGTGGGGCCTTCCGAGTGGAGTGGAGGCTCTGGCACGTGAAGAGGCAGCAGCTGGGGCCCGGGGGCTGCAGATCATGGTGGGTCGTGGATGGAGAGCACTTGGGCCCAAGTCTCCGGCCCTCTTGGGGTCAATATTATGACCAACACAAAGCTCCTGGCACAGGCAGGAGCTGTCCCTCATCTAGTCCAGTCCCTCCAGGTGGAAATGCTTTGCCAATTCCGTTCCTCTCACAGGTGGTCCCTGTACCAGCAGCTGGGGCTCCTCTGACACCGGTTAGAGTCCCAACCACCTCGTCTGGTAAATCAGACATTCTGTGGGAGGCTACCCGGTAATCCACCTTCCCAAGGAGCCTTTAGGGGTTCTGATGCATGCCTGGGTTGGACATGCGCTGCGGCAAGTCTACACAATACAGGTGTAAGGTATTGCTTACTTGCTCTTCAAAGGCAAGGATGGCTTGAAATGGGAGGAAACAGATGTCCAGATTAATCTGGTTACTGCCCTAAAGTGAAATGTGAACATTGCATCGTGTTCAACTCAGCCAATGCTTTTAATAACTGTTACATTTACATGTTGTTGTTGTTGTTGTTAGGTGCCATCGAGTCGAGTCCGACTCATAGCGACCCTATGTATAGCAGATTGAAACACTTGCTGATTCTGTGCCAGGCAAACGATCTTATTTATGTTTAAGCCCAACTTCTCGTACGCAAGTTCAAACTGAAGCTGAAGAAAATTAGAACAAGTATACGAGAGCCACGGTGTGACCTTGAGTATATCCCACCTGAGTTCGGATATAACCTCAAAAATAGGTTTAATGCATTAGACACAAATGATAGGAGACCAGAAGAGTTGTGGCATGACATAAAAGATATCATTCAAGAAGGAAGCAAAAAGTTCTTAAAAAGACAAGAAAAAAAGAAAAGACCAAATTACATGTGAAAAGAGACACTGGACCTTGCCCTTGAACATTGAGCAGCTAAAGCAAAAGAAAGACATGAGGAAGTTAAGGAACTAAACAGAATATTTCAGAAGGCAGCTCGAGAAGACAAAAACAAATATTATAATGACAGGTGCAAGGAGCTGGAGGCAGAAAACCAAAAGGGAAGAACACACTCTGTGTTTCTCAAGCTTAAGGAAGTGAAGAAAAAATTCAAGCCTCGAGTGGCAGTAGTGAAAGATGTCACATTTACATAGCTTAACCTGTAATGTGTGGTCCTCTGTAAGTGATTCATTCACAAACATGTCCTGAAGACCTCCTGTGAGGCAGCACATTTGCTTGCTCTCAGCTTCAATGATTAGCAAAACCAGAAGGTACAGATTCTTTTGAGACTTTGAAAGTATGTGTATGTGATCACCAGGGGAGGGATAGACATTGAATAAGCAAAGAAATTACGATCGTGATGAACACTTTTAGGAGAGACAGAGATAGTAATCAAACGATCAAGATAATAACTAAGTTACAAATCTGATACACTCTAAAGGCAAAGTAGGTACTGGGAAGTGACTTTTAACTTGAAGTGACCAAAGGGTCTGGGAAGTGACTTTTAAGCTGAAGTCTTAAGTGGCCATGAACCCACCATAGAGGTGGTGGTGAGGCACTGAAGAGTTGAGTATAGGTCAGCATGAGGAAGCAGGGTTAGTTTAAGGAAGTGAAAGTGGGGCTTTGGAGTTAGGTTATGGATTTGGGGTTTTAAGAGTAATGTGAAGCCTCATGTATTAGTCAGCATTCACTATTCAGTGCTGTGTAACAAACATGGAAACAAATCTTGGTGGCTCATGTTTCATCTTGACTCCAGACTGTCTGTAGCTGTGCTCCCCGAGTCCTGTCCATTGTGGGACCCAGTTGAAAGAGTAGCTCAAAACTGGGTCATGACTTTCTCATGACAGAGACAAAGCCCTGGGATGCCCCTGGGGCACACGCTCCCTCTGATCACATTCTGCTGGTCACAGCAAGTTGCTGGGCCAAATCTCAAGGAGAGGTGGGCAGGATGGGGTTGTGAGTTGGGCGGATAGAGAAAGTGGCAAGAAGATTGCCCTGTCTATGGGCCCTTGGAGAGTTTTAGGTGTGCCTGGTATTGGTGATGACATAATCAGATTTGTTCTGAAGGGCAGTGATTGGATTGAAGCAAGTTTAAGAGTAAATAGGGAAATCAGAAAGAGGCTCATGTCACACTCCAAGTGAGACCAGATTGAAGGGGTGGGGCAGAGATGGAGAAAGCAGATTGGAGAAGCATTTTGAAGGCAAAATAAATAACCACAGAGATAAATGGGTTTGATTTGAGTATGTTGGGTTTGAGATATTCTGGAACCATCCATCATGTCAAGTTACATCATATCTGGTATAGTTGGGTACAACATTAATGCTATTGTGCTTAAGAAAAAAATTTCCCAATTTCCTTTGGAATATGGCCTAAAAGTTGTTGGGAGTAACTTTCTTAGTGGAAGTAACCTTTGTGTGTTCATTCCCTAATTTTTACGAGTTCATGGATATTAAAACAAGACATTGTTCATGGGGAATGCATTTCTCCTATTTTTGCCTCAGGTTATTTGGGAGGAAAGGCACCTTGTCTTTCTGTTTCTTATTTATTTATTTATTTATCTATTTATTTTTGCGGTACTGGGGGTTGAACCCAGGGCCTCGCGCTTGCATGCTCTGCAAGTGCTGGACCACTGAGCTGCACCCCCAGCCCCCTTTTTTTTTACTTCTTGCGGCAGGGTCTCGCTAAATTATGCAGACTGCCTCTGGTCTCGAACTTGCGATCCTCCTGCCTCCGCCTCCGGAGCCTCTGGGATTACAGGCGTGGACCACCGTGCCCGGCTGTTTCTTATTTATTGATACAGGTGTTCCCGTTTCACCACAAACCGGAGACCACGCCTCCTGTTCCCCAGCAACACTTGGGAGTGACAGCTGAGGGAATCAGCGAGTGAAAATGATCTGCGTCTCTCCCCACCCTACCTCTGCAGACCCACGGATGGTCGCCCAGCGCGAACACCTCCAGCATGTTCCTATCACAAAATTGGCAAATACGCTCAAGGATGGTGAGCAGCTGAGATCGCAAAGGGCTCTTGGACCCCTGAGACGGATTTTCGTCCTTTTTGAACCAGCCAGACTTCTCCGAGTATCGCTTCCTCTTCTGGCAATTCCTAGAGTTCAGGAACATTCAGGATTTGGAATATAAAACAGGATGGATCTGGGGCTCCTGATTGGTTTCTCAGGATTCTTAGAGTAGATAAGGTTTCAGAAAGCCGGCGGGGCAAGTGGAAAACACATCATGGCTGGCATCTTGACCACCTCTGTCCTTCCCCAGGCAATACTCCTAATGCCTGATTGAAGCTACTGGAACAGGAGAAGAAATCTCACGGAGTGTCAGAGGTCTCTGTGACCTTAAGGTTGGAAATGCTGGGGCAGAGGGCGTTAGGAAGAATTGAGGGATCAGGATTCCCACCCGAATGTCATCGGTACCTCTTTCTCAATTTCTTTCAGAAGACACCAGAAAATTACTCTCCAGTTCTATGTCACTCCTAAATGTAAGTCCAACAAGTCCCAGATGCAACTCAACAAGTATTTCTGAGAAGCGAGCTCCGGGAGGCGGCATCCTTTTCATTGCAGGGTTTCTCAAAGCACCTGTGCCACTCAGCGACCAAGAAGGTGCCCCAATAGGGCTTGCTGAGTTGCATCAGCGGCCTCAGCTGTGGTTTGGGAAAAGCGTCGTCCCCTCTGGACAGCTTCCACCTGTCGGGAGGGTGGAAGAGTTTAACAGGAGCTAATTTAGCTCAGCCACCACAGGCTTGGGCTCTGAGGTCATAAAACCTGCACTGGAGTCCTGGCTGGGGCTTCCGGCTGGGTAACCCTGAGCTAGTTATGGAACCTTTAACCCTTCATTTCCCCATGGAGTGCGTACAGGAATTAACTGATCTAAGAAGCACATGAGGAGCTGGGATTTAGCTCAGTTGGTAGAGCGCCGCTCTGCAGTCTCCGAGGTCCCGAGTTTGATTCCCAGCACCGCAAAAATGGGAGAAGGATGTGGCAACCCACTCCCAAGGCAATCCCGAAATAATCAGCCATTGAAAACCCTATAAGGGCCGCTATGAGTCAGACACGACTCCCTGGCACCTAACAACAACAAAGAAGCACACGAATCCTGAATCTTGACCATGGGAACGTGATAGAACCCCAGACACGGTTTGTTTGTAGAGCATAGGTGGTGGTGGTATTAGGTGCCATCAAGTCATGTCCGACTCATAGCAACCCTCACAGGGTTTTCAATGGCTGATTGTTTCAGGACAGCCTCAGGAGTGGATTGCCACGTCCTTCTCCCATTTTTGTGGTGCTAGGAATCGAACTCGGGACCTCAGAAAATGCAGAACAGTGCTCTACCAACTGAGCTAAATCCCAGCCCCAAAGCATAGGTAGATGTGAGAAATAGTCCCCTTGTAAACTTAATCCCGAGTTGCTTCATGATGGAGCTCGGTGTGAACAGGGGAATTGCTTCTGTGAATTCTCTTACCAGGAGACTTCATCTGGGCAAGGACATGTCCCTGAGTGCTATGTGGAGCCCTGTGGTGCAATCAGATGGCCTGGCCAAAGCAGGATTAAAAAAAAAAAGCCTTATAAATATTTTCTTTATATATCACAGGAACCCCTGTTGAATTAAGAGAGAGATTCTCAATTTACACATGTTTAAGGAATCAGAGCCATTGTGGGATATCCCGGAACTTCAGTTGTTAGGTGCCGTTGAGTCGGTATCCGACTCATAGCGACCGTCATAGGATTTTCAATGGCTGTTTCGGGATTGCCTTGGTAGTGGATTGCCAGGCCCTTCTCCCAGTTTTGTGGTGTTGGGAATTGAACTTGGGTCCCCAGAGACTGCAGCACAGCGCTCTACCAACTGAGCTAAATCCCAGCCCCTGGAACTCCAGAGCAGGATTTAAAGACGGAAGGGCTCTGGCATGTTCAGTGGCTTGCCGTGTCCCCAGAGGAGCTTTGTGAAGGGGACTGTAGAACCCAGGCCAAGGTCAGCACACCTTAGTTGGTTCTTCCCAGGTTGGTTCACATCCTAGCTTGGTTCCTCTCCACAGTGTAGGATCACACTTGTTTTGGAGAGGTGGATTGGATGCCCTTCCTAAGAGAGCAGCACCCATCTACGTCCATGTGAAGAAGAGCCATGGCGAAAGCCTGCTGTGTGCACTTGAAAAAGGCCCAGGTGGAGGCAGGGCACTGGATGTGTGCAGGACGCAGGCCTGGGAGCCCGAGGTCTGCGGTTAGGTTTTGCAGATGTGGCAAAGGAACCGGAAGCTCACACTCCACAGCTGAAAGATGAGGACCGGGGTGACCCCTCCAGTTGGCCTTGAACATTCTTCTGGGAATC
The DNA here is from genome assembly GCA_007922755.1 of Pedetes capensis. NCBI lineage: Eukaryota > Metazoa > Chordata > Mammalia > Rodentia > Pedetidae > Pedetes > Pedetes capensis. The sequence continues at coordinate 77,104 of VMDO01006156.1, read as the reverse complement.
AACTGTAAGAACGAATGTGGCAGAGTATCATTCAGCCAGAACAGGAAGTTCTGGCACCTGCTACAATATGGCTGCGTCTTGGAAACTGTACGCTAAACAAAGACGCCAAACACGAAAGGACAGCTATGTGCGTGTCCGCTTAGATGAGGTCCCCGGAACAGGCGAAGAGAGGCAGCGGAACAGAGGTTACCTGCTGCTGGAGGAAGGCGGGAATGGAGAGCTAGTACCTGCTGGGGACAGAGTTTTAGTCTGGGATGATGAACAAGTTCTGGAGGTGGATGGTGCTGATGGCTGCACAACAATGTGAGCGAACTGAATGCCATGGTGGTGGTTGTTAGGTGCCGTTGAGTCGGTATCCGACTCATAGCGACCCCATGTACAACAGGCTAAACAGTACTATTACTGCTTCTCTGCTACTCATAGGATTTTCAATGGCTGACTGATTTTTGGGAGTGGGTTGCCAGGTCCTTCTCCTGAATGCCATGAGGCGCCCCTAAAATGGTTAAGATGGTAAATTTTATATTTATGTATACCACAATAGGCCTGCAGCCGTAGCCCTGCGGCATCCGATCCTGTCAGATCTTGGAAGCTAAGCAGGGTTGGGCCTGGTTAGTACTTGGATGGGAGACTGTCTGGGAACAGCAGGTGCTGTAGGCTTGGGAGACGGATCCGGCAACCCACTCCCCCCAAAAAATATCAATCCGCATTGAAAACCCAGTTGTACGCAGGGTTGCTATGCGTCGGATACCGACTCGATGGCACCTAACAACAACATACCACAGTGGAATGCACCTCATTAAAATTAAAAAGGGGTGAAAATGTAAACATGGGGAGTGTGGGGCAACTCAGGCTATAATGTGAAATGTCAAAAGTCTTTCATTTTTCAAGGTGACAGAGAGGAGGGGGCAGACCAGGAGTGGAAATTGGGGCTCCCTGGAATGTCTGGTGGGGTGGGGCTCTTCCAGCTTGGACAGGTGAGTCAGAGCGTGGGTCTGGTCTGGCTCCCTACTCAGTCGTGACCCTGAGTTCTCTGTTGCGCCCTGCAAAGTTAGGGGCTCACTCCCTGCGGCCTTCAACGCGCCCCCATACCACTGCACTTCTCAAATTTCATTCACCCTTTGATCCAAATCCATTCTTTTCAAATATCATCTTTGCTTACTTTTGCAAACACATGGGAGCAAATCATATTTGAAAACTAATTTAAATTTTTAAATTTTTTGAGAAGAAAACCACCTGGGCGTGCGCAAGCTCTGAAAAATACACCCTCGCCGACAATAAACACCCTGGGCGGGGCTTGCGCTGCCCAGACTGCGGGAGTCGCGGGCCCTGGAGGGGGCAGGCAGTGCTGCTCTGCGGCGCCCTCTGGTGTCCACTTTCCGTCATGGTCCCCATCGGCTGAGGCGTGGGCTTGTGCCTTGGGCTGGGTGAGGACGCGTCTCAGGAAATTTACTCCGACAGATGAGTCTGGTGCTTGGAGTGGAGACATGGAAAATGACATCTCTGCATTCTGGAAGTTTCTCTGTTAGTGGCCAGTGATGAAGATGCCAGAAAAAAGTGGCCCATTCATTATGTTTATGTTGTGTGAGATTGGACCTCTGAGGGTAAAGTCAATGAGAAGAATAAGTAATTGAAACAAGCCTTCCTATTCCCTTGGCAGAAATTCAGTCATTAGCAAGATACCTATTTTACAAAGGGAGATTAGATAAATTAGAGATTAAAGAAAGTGGAACAGATGTTTTTCCTCTGATAAGCAGTGTTCTATTAAAAAAACTCCAGAGAGTTAGAATCTGCAAGAAACACAAAATGCACATGGTTTTTGGTGCGTCCACATTTCAAGAGAAGACAAAGGCAGGCTAGGTGGGAGGGAGAGCTGACCAGCCCCAGGTCACGCCTGACAGCTTGTGGGCGCTCCCACCTTGACATGAGGAACCACCAGCGAGGACACAGAGGATCCACGTGCTTTGTGATTTCTGCCCCAGGTGCTTTGGACGTGATGTGATCTTGAATCCCTTCAGTGGTAGCTTCGAGGGACGAGGAGGCCCCGGGGCTGGTGACTTGATCAAGTGCAGGTACAGCTGTGGTTCTCAGCCAGCCCAGCCCCAACACCAGGGAGCTTGTTCAGAATGCAAATTATTGGCCCCGCCCCAGGCCTGGATTGAAGCCAGGCGTGGGGCGGAGCAGTCTGTCCTAAAGCACCCTCCGCGGTTCTGATGCTCTAGAGTTTGCACCACAGAGGGCATCAGAATCCTTTGGGAGGCACAAAGGACAAAACCACAGAGGCCTGGGACCTCATGCCGGCCCCCACGTGAACTCTACTTGGCCTGGCTGGGGCCCAGGGAACTCCGCTGTGCTGCTGGGCGCCCGCCCCATTGGGCGAGGAGCGGTGTGGTGGGACTTGACCTCGGGTCTCTCTGGTCTCCTGTGCAGCGGTTCTGTAGTCCACACACTGCTTCTGGTGTGGAGAGAAGATGGAAGGCGGGCACATGGTACCCCAGTCCAGAAATGGCTGGTGGCCCAGCCAGCAAGGCAGGCCTGCACAGACCTGCGATGTGTGTGCCCCCAAACCCAGGTTGGCTCCAGACTGGGCCGCCATCTTGTTTTGGCCATGGGGCTTGACCAGAAGTTGGCTGCTGTCTTCTGGGGAGATTTTATTTTCCTCTGCGAGAACCACAGCGAGATGCCTTGGGCCAAATGGACGTCCTCTTGTCCTGCTCTGAGCTCGGTGTCTGAGTGATGCCTGAACCCTACACCCGCAGGCCTGAGAGACAGGCCAGGAGACGGGGCCCCAGAAGCAGTGACCGGCAGGCCCAGGTAAGTCTCTGGGTTGTGCCGACTGGATTTCCCAGGTGTCATTCTCACAGCCAGCCCAGGCCCTTTTCTCCTTGACTGTTGTTGTTGTTAGGTGCCATCAAGTCGGTATCCGACTCATAGCGACCCTCATAGGGTTTTCAATGGCTGAGTGCTTCGGGATTGCCTTGGGAGTGGATTGCCAGGCCCTTCTCCCATTTTTGCGGTGCTGGGAATTGAACTCGGGGCCTCAGAGACTGCAGCGCAGCGCTCTACCCACTGAGCTAAATCCCAGCCCTTCTCCTTGACTAGGACTGGCTTTTCTGGGAACGGGGCTGTGGGCTCCATTCCACGTGTCTCCAGCTTTGGCTGAGTGAGGTGGCTCACACCTGCATGCCTTTTCAGATCCTTCCTCCCAGGTAGGAGGGAGGATCCGTATCTCTGTAAGCAGAACATCATCCTGGGGTCTGTGTGGATGGCACCCTGTCATTGGATAGAACTATTAGTAATGACTGCAGTCATAGTTGTTCAGCTTTTCTTTTCTTTTCTTTTTTTTTTCTTTTTTTGCAATACTAGGGGTTGAGCCCAGGGTCTTGTGCATGCTGGGCAAATGCTCTACCACGGAGCTGCACCTTTAGCTCCTTTTTGGTTTTTATTTTGAGACAGAACCTTGCTGTGTTGTACAAGCCTTGAACTTGGCGATCCTCCTGCCTCAGCCTTTGGAGTGGCTGGGGATGACAGATGTGCACCGCCGTGCCTGGGCCAGCTATTCATTTCTTAACTGGCCAGGTCTTTATTGAGTATTTGCTATGTACAGATACTTGGTCTAACGGGTTTGTAGGAAATTCAAGTACAATTTAGAGTTCTACAGCGGGGCCGGTGTGTTGCTATGGAAGCCTGGAGGAAGGGTCCCATCAGAGATGGGGCGCAGGGCCCGGGTTGCAGAGTGGAGTGCCGTGTGTCATGTGGAGAAAGTTCCAGATGAACAGGCGGGAGGGGCGTAGGAGTGGGATGGAGGGCTGAGAGACGTGAGGGTGCGGCTTGGGGATGAGCCTGCCGTCCAGTGTCCCTGGGGTGGTGGACGGAGGGACCAGGTCCTGCTCCTACGTCTGACCTTTATCCTGAGAGCAAAGGAGCCATGAAGGGAGTTCGAGGAGGGGAGAGAGCCCACAAACCAGAGCGAATCCTGCCTTGGACCTCTGGGCACCCATCGCTCCCCTTCCACGTCGGCCAGTCCTCAGCCGACCTTGATTTTATGTCTTTTCTCACCGCCTCCTTCCCCTCGCTTAGATGGCAGATGCTCTTTGATTTATGACTGGGCTATGTCCTGATAAACCAGTTTAGGGTGGAAATATTGTTAGTCAAAAATGCATTGAGTACATCTAAGCTAGGGAGCACCACAGCTTCACCTGTTCTTGTTGTTGGGTGCCGTCAAGTCATGTCTGACTCATAGTGACCCTCATAGGGTTTTCAATGGCTGATTGTTTTGGGATTGCCTCCGGAGTGGATTGCCATATCCTTCTCCGACTTTGTGGTGCTGGGAATTGAACTCAGGACATTGGAGACTGCAGAGCAGCGCTCTACCAACTGAGCTAAATCCCAGCCCACAGCTTCACCTGTTGTTGTTAGGTGCCATGGAGTCAGTATCTGACTCATAGCGACCCTGTGTACAACAGGTGAAACTCAGTGCTTCTCTGCTGTTCATAGGATTTTCAATGGCGGATTGATTTTTTTGGGAATGGGTTGCCAGGTCCTTCACAGCTTTACCTAGTGCATGTTAAATGTGCTCAGTCTCTTACGTAACCCTACACCGAGGTAAAACCATCCACCACAAGGCCCGTTTTATAATAAAGTGGTGGAGTTGCTCGTGTAGTTATTGAACACGTACTGATATCATATGAAAAATTAAAAACTCCTAAATACCAACCACCTAGTCAGTTCTTACATTTCCCCTGATCTCATAATTTTTAAGAAGTCTTTTGCATGAGGATCTGATAAAGCTCGTGTGTTGCGATTGGCTAATGTGTCTCTTCCGCCGTCTTTTTGTTTCTTTTTATTTATCTGTGGGCTATTTGTGGGACACAGTTTCTTAGTTTTGTATTGCTGCAGTTTATATTTGTTTATTTCTTGGCGGAGTCATTTAATATGTTCCTCTGTTCTCTGTAATTATTGTAAATTGGGGGTGGGTGAGATTCAGCCTTGGTTTTTTTTTTTTTTTAATTTTTTTTATTTGGAGGGGTAAGTAAATTTCATCCCCCACTTGTCTGTCAGTTTGCTACACTGGGGGGCTTGTGATGCTGAAAGCTATGCCACTGGTGTTTCAGATACCAGCAGGGCCACCCATGGTGAAGAAGTTTCAGCTGAGCTTCCAGACTAAGACTAGGGAGAAGGACCCAGCGGCCCACTTCCAAAGCCATTAGTCATTGAAAACCCTATGAACAGCTGAGAAGCACTGTTATACATAGTCGGGCAGTGTTTTGTTTTGCTATACATAGGGTTGCTGTGAGTTGCACCTAACTCTACAGCACATAACAACAATAAGCAAATCTCATAGATCGCTTTGGTTCATAGTGCTCCGGCATCAGGAATGTTTCCAAAGTGCCCTTAGGCCAAAAGGGTACCTAACAGTTCAATGGACTAAGTAGTTATACTCAAACAGCCTAATAAATATTTCCAGTCCAGCAATTTAATGGCTTTTTGAAGACTAATATGCATAAATGAAAAAATATTTTCATTGTATTCTTAGCTAACCACAGTGACTAGGGGGTCACTGAATGGCTTCCCAAACTTGGGGATCAGACTGAACACCACCACTCTCGTTTCCTCTTTCCTCTTGATTTTTGCAAGCTACTTTTATTTTTGTAAGCTGTGGTAAAACATGGATTGAAATTTACCACTGTTTTTAAGTGAACAACTTAGCAGCATTAAGTACATTCACGTTTTACAACCAGCACCACCACCCATCTTCAGAACTTTTCATTATCCCAAAGAAAAACTCTATTCGTTAAACACCATCTCCTCATTTTCCACTCCCCTGGCCCCTGACAAACACTACTCTATTTTCTGTCCCTAAGAATATGACTGCTTTAGCTACCTCATGTAAGTAGAATGATGTTTGTTCTTCTTGGTGTGGCTGTTTCCACTTAGCATGATGTTTCCAAGGTTAGGCCATGTTGTAGCATACATTAATACTTCATTCCTTTTTTAAGGCTGAATAATATTCCATTGTATGGGCATACTGCATTTTGTGTATCCATTCCTCCACTAGTGGACCTCTGAGTTGTAAATCTGGCTGTTGTGAGTTGTGCTGCTATGAAGAGTGGTGTGCAAGCATCTCAATTTCTGTGTTCAGTTTTGAGTATGTAGGAAAGTACTTACCATATATTCTACTCTGTACCATGTCAACAGTTTTAGAGGGCTGCAACGCCAGACACGGATTAGAATCCTGTGCAGATTCGATTCCCACTCTGGAGAGCTCTCTTTTGCATGAAAAGTGTTAATTTTTTGATATTCATGCAAGAGACCTCTCCAGAGTGCGAATCCAGTCTGCATGTGATTCTAATCCTCATCTGATTTTGTAGCCCTCTAAACCTGTTGAAAGCATGTGGATCAGCATCGAGAATATGCAGTATAGACCCTAAGTCTGGGAAACCCAGTTCATCATTGAAGGGCAGGTCACTTGATCTGAAGAGAAAAGCTGGGTTGCTGTGAGCTGGCCGTTTGGACAGTGCCTGGCCTTTTCCCTCAAGCAGTTCCTGTGTACAGCCCTGTGCGTTCACAGCAGCGTCTTTGTTCCTCAGCCATGGCATGCTGGGATCTGAGAACTGGATTTGAAAAGACCACTTGATTCGGTCAGGTACAAGGAGCTGGGGGCCTTGGTGACAGCCCTGGAGGACGTGAAGGTGGCCAGAACTGAGGGAGAGAGGGCCTGGGTAGAGAGGTAGAGTGACTAGAGAAGTGGCAGGGGAGCCAGGGTTCTGTTAGCAGGGGACCCTTTCCAGGGTCCTGGGGCCCGGCATTGGCAGGGAGGAGTGGTGTGATGGCCGACTCTGCTGTCGACACAATAGCGGGTCAGTCCATTCCAGCAGGCCGAGGCAGCCCTGGGGCTGCTCTGCCACTGACTCTGAGGAGTTCTCGAATGAAGCCGGAATCCTTAGCATCCCGAGGTACTTGACAGATGAACAAGCCGGGCAGATCCACCCATTTTTGCCTTTGCTTTGCTTTGCCTTTGTGCCTGGAAAAGAGATGAGACAACTTGAGCTTGTCGGTACCCACACGTGGCTTCGCTCCTCACCCTGTTAGGGTGCTCTCGCTCACTACATCGGTAGAATGAAAAATCCTTTGGTTGCAGATTTGATGCGAACATTATTGAGTGTTTTGTCTGCCTTTCAGTGGGTCGTTGGAATTGCTTTGATGATACCAGCCTGGCGTTCTTTTGTTCCAAGGGCTGTGTAGACGGGCCACTCATTTCAATGACACTTGAAGCCACTTCCACCCTTGTGGTCACTTTTAACAGAACCCAGGTAATTCCCGAATGATGGGGTCACTTCCTGCTGGAGAAATGGGGCTTCACCCCAAAGTCACACTGTAAATACAGCACTATGTTCTGGCACCTCCACCAATACCAAGGAGCCCGTGGTCTGAGGCCAGTGGTCTGAGCTGTGGAAACATTCTCCCTGTCCCCATCTGTGAAATGGGCAGACTGAGGCCCACGTGACCCTTCCCTGCATGCTTGTCAGGCTCGGTAAGATCAAACGTGAGGAACAGCTTTGCACATCATCAAGAGCCACGGGGTGCTGGGCGCTGTGGTGGTTGCCTGTAATCATTGCACTCCAGAGGCTGAGGCTGGAGGATTGCCGGTTCAAGGCCAACCTGGGCTACCCAGGGAGTTCCAGCCCAGGGCTATATGAGGAGCCCCTGTCTCAAATAAATAAATAAATAAATAAAAATAAATGGCCGGGCATGGTGGTGCGCGCCTGTAATCCCAGCGGCTTGGGAGGCGGAGCCAGGAGGATGGCAAGTTCGAGACCAGAGGAAGTCTGCGTAACTTAGCGAGACCCTGTCTCAAAAAGTAAAGAAGAAGAAGAAAAAAGGGCTGGGGGTGCAGCTCAGTGGTCCAGCACTTGCAGAACATGCAAGTGCGAGGCCTTAGGTTCAACCCCTAGTATTGCCAAAAAATAAATAAATAAAATTAAAAAAAAAATAGATAAATAAGAGGGCCACTAGGCAACATGCAAAACCAGGAATCCATGGCTGGCCACACCCTGTAAGCTGTAACAAATGAGAAAACCAGGACTTACGTGACCAGCATGCCTCCTTCCGCGGCAGCCAACGATGCACTATGCACGATGTGCGTTTCCCAGCAGCGCTGAGCTCGCCAGGCCCTCCCGGTGCGAGGAGAGCGAGGGCCCGTGCTAATGGTGTTTATTTTAGAGCCAACACATCCCTATACTTCAGCGTGCCACAAAGAGAGGCATTTAGGTCGGCCCATTCCACAAATATTTATAGAGCACCTCCTAGGAGCCGGGCATTGTTCTGCTTTCTGCCACCACCAGGAGAACAAATGGATATTGTTCCTGCTCAGATGGGGCCTATGGTGACGGGGAGAAAGACATAAAAAAGCAGCAGCCACAGCGCATAACCCCCGCGCTAGTAAATACGTGACTCAGGGCTGTGACCGGTGCCGGAGGGGAAGATGGGGATTCGGAGGGGAAGATGGGGAGTCGGAGGAGACTCACAGGAGGCGGAAGCCAGTGACCTGCGCTCAGAGGAAGAGGCTCCGGGGCTGAGGCCTAACTGTGGATGGGAGGTGGAGGTTTCTGGAAAAACAGCCCCGTGAAGGCAGGATCGCAGGCCAGGGCTGGGAGGATGGAGGCGGAAGGGGCGGCAGAGACCAGGGCCACATGGATTTCACCTGTGTGGAATAGGAACCCTCAAGGGCTAAGGAGGCGGGTGGAGACATGGCCCCGGGGTGGAAGGGTCAGTTCGGGTGGGGTGCAGAGGAGATGGCCCACTGTCACCGGGTGGGAGGTGGCTGGCTGTGGTGGGGCAGTGTTGGGAGGATCTGGCCAGGCAGCCACCCAGGGGAGGAGGAGGAAGGTACAAGGACATTGCCAGGTTTCTGCCACATGCAGCCAAGGTGCGGCTGGTCCCCTTTACTAAGGGGACACAAGGGCCCTGAGTTGGGCATTGTATGAGTTTCCTAGGGCTGGTATAATGGAATGCTGTAAAGCCAGTGACTTGGAAAGCAAAATGAGTTCCTTCACCGTGCCAGAACCTAGAAATCTGCCTCTGTCTTCACACGGTGGTGTCTTGGTGTCTTTACACGGCAGGTTTTTCAGAGATACCAACCGGATGTGCTCAGAAGCCCCTGCTCCTCCAGTGTGGCCTTGTCTTAACTGATGTTGTCTGCAATGATCTGACTTGAAATAAGGTCACCCTCAGGATGTCACACCTGCGGCCGTACCCCTGTGGTGTCCAATCCCGTCAGATATTGGAAGCTACACAGGGCCGGGCCTGGTTAGACCTTGGATGGAAGTCCACCTGGGAATACTGGTGGGGCTGAAGCCTTGGGAGATGGACCTGGTATCCCACTCCTGAAACAATCAGCCATTGAAAACCCTATGGAAAGCCGGGCATGGTGGCGAATGCCTGTAATCCCAGCGGCTCGGGAGGCGGAGACAGGAGGATTGTAAATTTGAGACTAAAGGCAATCTGTATAACTTAGCGAGACCCTGTCTCAAAAACTAAAAAAATTGGGCTGGGGGTGCAGCTCAGTGGTCCAGCACTTGCAAAGCATGCAAGCGTGAAGCCCTGGGTTCAAACCCCCAGTCCTGCAAAAAAAACAAAAACACACACACAAAAACCCCTATGGATAGCAGAGAAGCACTGACATAGTGGTGGGCATGGCACAGTGTCAGGGAGTGTTTCGTCTGTTGTACATAGGGGCGCTATGAGTCGGACCTGACTTGATGGCACCTGACGACAACTGCTATTCATAATTAATGATTAATATAATTCACGCTCTTACTGTTTTTAAACTTCCATCAATCCTTTCGTGATGCAAACATTCCTTTTCTAAGAGAACGAATTTGAACACACATTTTGAATTTATCGTTTCATCTGCTGGTCCCGCTGATGCCCACCCCACTCAGGAGCGGCTCTGATGAAGGACTCTTACTCCAGAGCAGTTGATAATTGAGGAGCCCAGTGAAATGGAAATGGACAGTTGTGCAAGGGCCGGGGTGCCACCGCCAAGTTTCCATGGTGGCTGCTCTCTGGGTAGAACCTCTTTTGAGACAGAATAATGGGTTTGTTTAGGATTTTGGTTGTGGCTGACTGGGGCACCACGGCAGTGGGTATGGGAGCCAGCTCTTAGCCCCTGACCGGTGTGGGTCTGGGCAGGACTGAGCAGGAGTCCCATCCTCTGAACCAGGACACGGAAGCACAGGAGATGAAGAGATTCATCCTCTGCCAGGAGCGGTGGCACATGCCTGTAATCCCAGTGGCTCGGGAGGCAGAGGCGGGAGGATCGCAAGTTCGAGACCAGAGGCAGTCTGTGTAACTTAGTGAGACCCTGTCTCAAAAAGTAAAATAATGGGCTGTGGGTGTAGCTCAATGGTCCAGCACTTGCAAAGCATGCAAGCGCGAGGCCCTAGGTTCAAACCCCAGTACCACCCAAAAAAAAAAAAATTCATCCGCGTTCCACAGCAAAACTGGGAGCATTTATCCTCCTGAACCTTTGCTCTCAATCTGGTTTATTGGCCACTGCAGGAGGCTTGCCTGAGCCCAGCAGGCCCATTTAGGAGGCACAGTGGCTGACCAGGCTGTGGAGGGAAGCCAGAGCTTTTAGCGAGCCCAGGGCAGCAGAAGGGATGTGTGTCCAGGCTTCATGACCCATCTGGAGGACTCTGAGGTCTTTACCTGGAAGCACCACGCGTGTGCCAGGTGCCCCCCTGAACCTGCCGGAACGACATCTCCCGGCAGGCGCGGGCGAGGCTGAGTTGTTATCTTGTTGTTCTGATCTGTAAGTCTCTTCTGATGGCAGCCTGGTAGTCCGTCCCCTCTTACCTGTGGTTTCACCTTCCATGCTTCTTGTTACCCACGGTCAACTGGGGAGAAAATGTTCAGTGGAAAATGCCTGCAATAATTCACGGGCTGGGTGTGGCTTCACAGAAGGGTGCCTGCTACGATGCGTGAGGCCCTGAGTTCCATCCCCAGCACTGAAAAAAGATAAAAACAGTGGCAACTTCTAGACTTCGTGCTGTCTTTGAGTAGCGTGATGACATCCTGTACAGTCCTTCTCTGGTCCCCTGGGACCTGGCTACCTTATGGACTGTTGCAGCATCCCAGTGTTTGCATTCAAGTAGCATCCTGGCATCCAATCCTGCCAGATTGCGGAGGCTAAGCCAGGTTAGCCTACTTAGTCCTTGGATGGGAGACCGCCTGGGAATACCAGGTGCTGCAGGCTAGGGAGAAGGACCTGGCAACCCACTCCCAAAAAAACAATCAGCCATTGAAAACCCTATGAATAGCAGAGAAGCACTGTGCTGGGCATACCACAGTGTTGGGGAGTGTTTCCTTCTGTTGTACATAGAGTCGCTATGAGCTGGACCTGACTCGACAGCACCTAACAACAATAACTCTTATTTTATGAATAATGGTCCTGAAGCCCTGGAGTAGTGAGGTTGGCAGTTCCGATATGGCAAAGCAAAGCCAGAGGAGCTTCCTTTAATGAGAAAGGTGAATGCTCTTGAGTTCATCAAGGAAGAAGAAAATTGTTTGAGATCGCGACGCACTATGGTAAGGACAAACTTATCCATAAAATTGCAAGGAAAAATTTGTGCTGGTCTTACTGCGCGTCTTGAATTGCGAAAGTTATGGCGGCAGTGTGTGATAAGTGCTTAGTTCTGATGGAAAAGGCAGCCAAGTACAGGGGTCAGTACTTCCTGGGGTCCCAGCATCCACTAGGGGTCTTGGAATGCACCCTTGAGGATGAGGGGCCTGCCGTAACCTCTGCAGGGCTGCGTGGTGGAGGTGAGATGTTCATGGGCTAGGGCTTGAGGTTGGCTCTGCTTCAGGTCTGGTTAGCTCCCAAGCTGTTGCAACTCTAGTCTTAAGCCTGAGAGACCAGTTTCCCCAGTGGGTGGAGCTTATGCCCTGGTGACATCAGCAGCCCCAGCACAGGTGCTTCAGGTGGGCTGGGCGATCAGCTGCTTTTGCAGAATTAGAGGTAATGGGGACAGAAGTCGGACAGAGCTGGGATCACATCCCAGATCTGCCAGCCGAGACATGGGGCAAGTTATTTAACCTCTCTGAGGCTTAGTTTTGACATTTAAAACTAGGGGTATGTCTTTCCTAAAGATGTGGATTTCATGACATCGCAGAAAACATGTTGCCTTTTTTTTTGTTTTTCTGTGGTACTGGGTGTTGAAACCAGGGCCTCGCGCCTGCATGCTTTGCAAGTGCTGGACCATTGAGCTGCACCCCCAGCCCATTTTTTAAAAAAACCTTTTGAGACAGGGTCTCACTAAATTACACAGACTGCCTCTGGTCTCCAACTTGCGATCCTCCTGCCTCTGCCTCCAGAGGCACTGGGATTACAAGTGTGTACCACTGTGCCCGGCCAGCATATTGCTTTTCTAAGGTGACTGACTTATTTGGTTCCCCCAGGAATTTCCTGGTTTAAATGTACATGTTTTGTGCCCTGGGGAAGCCCTGTGGTCTCAGCTGAATTGGGACAATTGGTCTCTCTATGGTTGGCACAAATTAGAGGCTCAGTGCTAGAGGTGAATATTCTTCCATGGTTGCCTTTCCTCAAATTATGTGGCACAGTTCTCCCTACCTAAAATGGCAGCCTTCCTGAAGGTGCAGCAAGGGGGCATTCCATGTCCTTCCATGGGATGAAGATGTTCTTGAGTCATCGTTGAAACCACAGCTCTGTAAATTCCATCTCTGATCTAGACCAGTTTTTGCTGGAACCCTTGGTGCTACCTGTCCTGCTTTGACAAAATCAGGACCAGAGCTGAAGGGCAAATGGTGAGCTTGAAGCGTGGTGGGGCTTACGACGTCTTGTGGAGGCAGACTTCCTTACAGGTGGGCCGGCCAGCGGGTTCCTTTCATGGGTGGACAGAGCTAGGCGCTGAGCTTCCGCAATTCAAGTCCTGCCTGTACCAGGAATGGAAGCAGGTTAATAATTCCTGTGGTAGACACTCCCTGTTCTATGCGAGGAAATGCAGAGCAGTCTATGTATAGAATTAAGCTCCTGAAATTGTGCTAAATTATTTGATTTAAATACTGGTCTATCTAGGGATGAAGACCTAGGCAATGTGGATTCCCATTAATAATGAATGATTTGCTGTATTCTAATCCTGTTAAGCATTCAGTTCCTCTGCAAATGTATTAGTGACAGCGTGTGTTTGTGAATTAAGCCCTCGGTGTATCAGGTTTATGAGCCTAATTGTCTATTCAAAAGGCTATCACTTTATCTCCTCATGAAAATTAAAAAGGTCCCTTTTGTTAGAGTGTTTTGTTAATCCTCTGAATGATATTTTCTCTTTCTCATTTCCCTTTTATTGAGCTTTATTATGATTTAAATGCAACTGAAGCAAATCCTGCCTTACACTGAAATTGATTATTAAAATAACACTGACAATTATACATCGGTCCTAGAAAATAACACGTATGGTGTGCTCACAAGATTAGACACACCGTCCCCATCATATTAAGAAAGATGCGGGGCACTAAAAATAGGAGAGCAGAACCATCTATCTCTGAAATGGGTTAAAGATTTAGTGACTGTTCTACCTGGAGGAAGTTTGAGTGATTTCTGCTAAAATTATCATCTGGATCCCAAAATGACATCTCGCAAGAAGGTATGAACAATTCATCTGAAGGTATCTTAATATTAGGCTCTTCCATGGCTGGCACGGCTTTCCTATTTAGCTCCTCTATTCATTTTCTCCCAACTACGTCTTTTTCTTTTTTGAAAGAATAAAAAACCCGTTTCAGATGAAAAAAAAAAAAAAAACAAAAAAAAAACAAAACAAAACCCGTGCCTGCTCTCTGTCACAAATAGTACTCAGGGGGAAAGCTTTAGCTAAATTCTGCTTGACTGTATTTGGACACCAAAAGAATTCATCTGTTTTTTGTATTTTTTTTTTTTTGAAAGTTAAAAAAATAACCTTTTCTTTTCGTATATGTTTAGAGAACTCAAAGGTATCTTTGTTTTTAAACTTCAACTGGCTAAGGACTTGTAACTGCTTTGTTTGAAGAAATTTGCTTTTGAAAAGCAAAGTTTAGGGAGCCAAGAAAGTGCAGGCTCAGCTCTCTGCCAAACACCTCACGTGTCTGTCTTCCCTGCCTTGAAGTGATGTGTGGAGTCCAGGGCTGATGGACAGAAGGACAGGTAATCATTTACACATTGAGCAAGCAAGGAGATGGCCCCGAGGTGCTACCAGGAAGAGGTAGGACTGGGTTTTCAAACAGTCGGGCCAATGTTCTTCCTTTCAAAAATAATTTCAAAGATATGTTGGGAGACTGCACAGGTGTTCCAATGAGGCTCTGGTGACAGAATCATACTGTGAGGGGGAGGGACTGCCCAGCTGCCTTCTAGTCCAGACTCAGTGTATGGATGTCTTTATGATAACCAGTTTTCTAAGGAAAAAAGTCAGGTATTTAAAATTGCCCAACACTATTTTGAGTCAAATCAAAAGATGCGTGAGGCAGCGTAGATAGATGAAGTGGCTCCTAGAAGGGGGCTGGGATTTAGCTCAGTTGGTAGAGCGCCTCTCTGCAGTCTCTGAGGTCCCAAGTTTGATTCCCCACACCGCAAAAATGGGAGAAGGATGTGGCAATCCACTCCCAAGGCAATCCCAAAACAATCAGCCATTGAAAACCCTATAAGGGTCGCTATGAGTCGGACACGACTCCACGGCACGTAACAACAACAAGTGGAGAAAGCTGGTGGTTTCCCCTCCACCATTTGTTTCTTTCCTGGTGCAACTGCCGGCTTTTCTTTAGGGCGAGTTTCGCTCCCAGACTCTCAGCCCACGTGGACTGGGGAGGTCCTTTTCCCCTCATGCTCCAGCTAAGACCACCAGCAAATTCTGTCCTTGTGTCCATACTGATTGTCCAGAAGGAGTGGTGTGACCCAAACAAGCTGAGGAGAGTCATGTTGGGATTGTGTTTCCACTTCTGAGGTGAAACGAGAGCAGGAACCTGGGCTGCTGGCCGCCATCTTGCCACCCAAGAGAAGAGCCAGCTGGCAAACAAAACAAACCTAGAGGTGGGAGAACCCCCGGGTGGAGAGAGGCCAGAGCTGCCAATCCTGCCTGCATTTCACTGGTCCATGCCTCCTTCTTCTTTTTTATTTTTTACATTTATTTCTTTTGTCTAGACTGTTGAGTTGGGATTTTTGAAGAATTCTGTTGGATATTGTTGTGAAACTGGACAAAATACTTCAGGAGAGAAACATTTAAAGTAAAGTTGTTGCTGTCAGGTGCTGTTGAGTTGGCTCCAAGTTACACCGATCCTATGTACAACAGAATGAAACACTCCTTGATTCTTTGCCAGGGACACAACTTTTATTTAATGTTTAAGTGTTGTTGCAGCCACTGTGTCAATCCATCTAGTTGAGGGTCTTCCTTTTGTTGACCTGCCACTCTTGCAAACATAACGTCCTTCTCCAGGGATTGGTCCTTCCTGAAAACATGTCTAAAATATGTCAGACACTGTCTAACCATCCTTGCTTCCAAGGAGCATTCTGGTTGCACTTCTTCTAGGATGGATCTGTTGGTTCTTTTGGCAGTCCATGGTATATTCAATATTCTACTCCAGTACCATAATTCAAAAGCATCTTCTCTTTCTCCCTTTTTCAGTGTCCAGCTTTCACAACTGTATGATGTGACTGAAAGTACCATGGCACGAGTCAGGAGCACCTTTGTCTTCAATGTGAAATCTTTTCAGCACTCTAAAGAGGTCTGTTGCAACGGCTTTTCCCAATGCAGTGCGTCTTTTGGTTTGTAGACTGCTGCTTCCATGGGTGTTGATTGTAGCACCAAGTAAAGCAAAATCTTGGACAACCTCAATCTTTACGCCATTTATCATAAAGTTGGGGTAATCTTTCTACATGTATGTAAGTGTTTGTTTCCTTAATTTCATCTGCAGGGTTGGTTTATTTTTATTTTTTTGGCCACACCACAGGATTCGGGAATTAGTATTAGTGTGTGACCATCTTTCTGGGATAGGGAGCATTATTGTGTACCCCAGCCAGCAAGAGATTCTCCCATTCTAGTCTGCTAAAACAGAGTCCCATATAAGGTGACAGTCACAGGAAGGACTCAGTCACCTCTTCCTTTTTCCATGGACTAGGAGCAAGGCATCGGGAGAAGGATGTGGCAGTCCACTCCCTGAAGCAAACCTGAAACAATCAGCCATCGACATCCCTATGGGGGTCACTATAGTCAGGCATGACTTGATGGCACCTAACAATAACAACAGGAGCAAGTCACAGTTTCTGCTTGCATTCAGGGTGTGTGTGGGGGATCAGACAGTGGCATGGGTCACCTCGGCTGTGTCCACCACAGAGTGTTAGCTGGCAGGTGGGGGGACGGGTTATTGGTTGCTTCCTAGTTGTTGGGTCAATTGGCCTTTGTTGTTGTTAGGTGTTGTTCCAGTTAGGTCCAACTTGTAGAGACCCTGTGTATGACAAAATGAAACGCTACCTGACACTGTGCCATACACACAATCTTTTTTTTATATTTGAGCCTGTTGTTGCAGCCATTGTGTTTCTTCCCATTTTGAGTTGTTCAACATCAGCAAATGGAGGTCCCAGGGGCTTCACTCCATTCTCATCATTAAGGTTGATTCTACTTTGAGGCGGTAACTCTTCCCCAGTCATTTCTTGAATTCCTTCTAGCCTGGAGGGCTCATTTTCTGGTACTGTATTTGAAAGTGCTTCTCTGCTATCCATAGGGTTTTTAGTGGCTAATCATTTTGGGAGTGGGCTCCTGGGTCCTTATCCCTTGTCTGTCTTAGTTTGGAAGCTCAACTGAAACCTATTCACCACATGTGGCCCTGCTGGTATCTGAAATATCGATGGCATAACTTTCAGCATCACAGCAACACACAAGCTCCCACGGCATAATAAGCTGACAGACACGGGGAAATGGCCTTACAAACTTGTGATATAGTGAGGGAGAGAGGATTTCATCCAACATTTCCAGAATATTCTTTCTCCACTCTTGGTCATTACTGTCTCCAGCTGTGTATGGGTTCTGATGGGAATTTTGAGATTTCCCACGCAGTAGTCTGGCCAGGCCTTACTTTTGCAATATAGATCAGCAGGATCTGTTACTTCAGCCTGAGAACAGCGAGCCTGAGATTTAGGTGGAGAGTTATCTAGTGCCTGTGGATCGTGGTGGAGTGTAGGGCACTACCTAGGCCTTGAGGCGAACTACCTCTCTATCTAGGCCCTCTTGGAGGTCTGAGACTTGTTCCTAGGGCAGTAACCTCTGCCCTACATCCTGAAACTTCTGGGCATCAAGTGAGCCAAGATGGCACTGGCGTCCAACTCCTTTCCTCAGACCCCTTGACACCTGATTGGCCACTTTTAATTACCTAATGGCCCCTGATTGGACCATTCAGGAATACCCCCCGATTGGCCCTTTTTTTCAAAACCACATTTGCATCTCTCCCCTGATAGGCTAAGCCCCGACCACCTGACATGGCATGGCAGTCCCTGATTGGCCAGGATAGGGAATATAAGGACGGTGCACAGAGCATTTGGGGGCCATTCCATTGTTGAGTCCACACCATCAAGGACAAGCAGGAGAGCTGCAATAAAGGGCTGCTTAGTAGCATTGAGCGTCACAGTCTTCCCTCAGAGTCAAGAAGCAAGGAGACACCATGGGCATAAACCTCCGAGCCTGCCTTTCTCAAGGCTTCTCAGAGTAGCCATGGGCATAAGCCTCCTCTCCAGGTGGTGCGGCTCTGGCAGCCCTCACCACCCAGCAGGTCTTCAGTGGCTGAGTCCTCCCTTCAACTGGAGGCCTACTGCTAGAGCGAGACCAGCGGTGGGTGGTGCCCCACAATGGAGGACATGCTGTGTGGCACCTCTTTGTAGGGTTGAGTCTAGGGCACAGTCCTGACCCCTCTGCCCGGTATGACCCTGAGAAGTGACCCAGGTGTTGAGAGGATGCAGAGAGGTGGGGTGGCCCTTCCTGGAGAGTGGACATGCAAGCAGACACAGAAAACCAGGTGGGGATGTGGTGCTGACTCTTTGCTCTCCTCAACCTCCCCCTAGTTGGCTGCACTTCCCACCATTTTTCTCTCCATGTCTCCAAAAACCATCTGCGAATTAAGACATTTCTCACTGATATTCCTAGGCGTTCACCAGGCCCAGAGGCAGCTCTGTTCAAGGGGGGAATGAGCTGGGCTCCGTTACTGAAAGCTGTGCCTCTTTGTTAAGGGGGCGCTTATCACCGGCGGAGCAGGGAGGAGTACAAAACCCCATTAGGTATCAGCGTACACATGCATTCCCTGGACTTATACTAACCAACAAAACATGATTATGTTCCTCCCCAAAACAGTGATACTCATTTTGTATCTCTTCTGAAATGGACTGTTTGGCATTTTGTCGGATCCGGAAAACAACCAGTTTAGCACAACAGTTCTCAGCAAAGGTATTCTGTCTCCTATGCCATTTACTTCATTGAAATAATGGACTCTGTTTCAGCACCAGGGGGTTTTGAGTTGTCCGTGTGCGTGCATGCTTGTGTTTATAGGCGGCAATCTTTGTGCTAGTAAGAGTCCCGAAATGGACCCTAAATGAATTTTATAACATATTAAAATGTTGCCCCTCTCCATTGTCAATTTTGAATAGAGAGGGAGATATTCCGAAGTCGCGGCTATCATTTCGCGTTTCAATTTAAAATTCAATTCAATTCACACAGTTGCAATTTAACAGTGCTGCAAACATTTTCCCATCTCTAATAAGACACCAATCCATACCTCTCCCAGATGTGAAAAGAGATGGGAAACACATATAGGCTCTCTCCGTGGTGGGTGTGAGTTCTGCTAGCACTGTGACCTTCCTGGGGACGAAGCTCACATGTCTGATTTAGGGTGGAACTCAAAGACAGGAAATGTACAATGGAATGTGACTCTCCTGGTTCAATGGTCTGGTGGGCAGATTAGTTCTGAGATGTATTTAACCAGCTTGAATATTCACAGATTTTGATAAGAATAAAAACTATGAAAGGACCCATTCGTTAGTAAATGAAGAGTGATCCCTGGGTCTTATTTTGGTCCTTTGACAAAACCACGTCATCCACGTGTCTAGTCTGTCGCCTTCATTATTGCGTCATTCTTTAGAGATTGTCTTCTATCACTTTGGAAATCCTGAACGCTAACCCTGAGCCTGCTGCTTTCCCCTTCTGACCTGAATTGTCCCTGTAGCTGTTCCTTTGTGCTTCCCTTTCTGGCTGTAACGGTGGTATATGGGGGAGAAACTCAGCTGGACCCACAATGAGTCTGGCCTGAGGCCCCAAATGTCCTCACCTGGAGACAATACACAGAGTGCCAAGTAAGGGATGCATGTTCTGTTTGGTTTCTATTAAGACATATTTGCCAGCTGGGCATGGTGGCTCAGGCCTGTAGTCCCAGCAACTCAAGAGGCGGAGGTAGGAGGATCACACGTTTGAGGCAAGAGGCAGCCTGTGTAACTTAGCGAAACCTTGATTCAAGATTAAAAAAAAAAAATGGACTGGGGGTGCAGCTCAGTGGTAGGGTGCTTTCAAAGTATGCACTAGGCCTTAGATTCAACCCTCACAGTACTGGGGGAAAAAAAATCGAAAGTGAAAATGACTACAGACACATTTGCTGACTTCCCAGCAAATAGCCAGGGGCCCCATAGCTGGGTGGAGTGCTTGTGGAGTCAGGGGCTCCCCGGAGGGCCCAGCTGCCCCATGTATGTCGCCTGACATCCTGGGCTCTGCAGAATTTTCACAAAATTAACATGCTCACCAAATATGTTTTTCTTGCTCATTAACTTGATAAAGCCCACTGGTTTTTTTAGACTCACAGCAGCAAGTTGTAAATGATGTATGAAATGAAAAATCTTCTCTCGCCCAGTGAGCAGGGAGAGGGCGCTGACGAAGCCTTGTCCCCGCTGCTGCCGCTGCAATAACATCCAGGAGGGAGCCGCCTGGCCCCAGTGGGGACCTCAGAGAGAGTCGGGGAGGAGCCGAGACAAGCTCCCAGGCAGACCAATGGCGCTAGCCTCCTTCACGCCATGCCCTGGGGAGCTGAAGACATGCGGTTGAGAGAGACCCAGTGAGGGAGCTGGGGCTGCTGTCTGGGGACAGCATGGGCTGGTCCTATTGAGGTATCAGGGTGCCCCTCTTGGGCCCGTCAGTGTCTGAGGCTTTGCCCTTTGGCATTTGGCTTAGTTTGTGTCGCGGAGTTGCCCATGATGTCAGCTGTGGTCAGGAAGGTGTGTCGTCATGAGAAGGTTGTGGGTGACGCGGAGCTTCTAACCAGGCGCCTCGTGGAAGGAGCCAGTGCCCACTGGCCGAGGCTCTGAGATCACCTCCCACTGCAGGACTGGTTGTTACGTCCCTGGACCGGACAGCCCTTCCTGGCGGTCTCGACCGGAGGCTCTCTTGTCCTCTGTCTCTCTCTTGATTGTCAGACTCCTCTCCCTAGACATGGTCCTCCTTTCTGTATGCAGCCTGGAACAGCTATTTATAGAGCAGCCAATGTGTGCAACTGGCTGGAGTCCCTTAGTCTGCATTCAACATCTTGAAGGCCTGCAGCTTTTCTCTCCTGTCAGGAAGCTCCAGGCATCTCTTTGGTCTGCAGGTGCCCATTTCATAGTCCAACTGCAAGAGGCAGCACTGGGTCCCAACTTGCATGTCCCATTTTTGTCCCTGTCGTCCTCTGCCCCATAGTCATGGTGAGGGCACAGCCACAGGGCTATTCTGGAGTGGGCAGCATGGACTGCGGAAGGCTCGCCGTCCACCCGCAGAGCCCACGGGTGACTCAGAGAACAGGAACCACGGGCCTTACGTGTGGTTTGAGGATGGCTTGTGGGTGGATTTTCAGGAGATGATCTTGGCCCATGTAATCCAGCCACCCTTAGCCACAGCCACAAAATAGCGTGGGTTGTGCGAATATGAGGGGGTTCATGCCTTCTTTCTTGGGAGGTGCAGGGCCTGCCTCTGGAACGGAAGTGACTGGGCATGGGAAGTGAATGTTCTCCTGACCTTTCACGCATCTCCACGCGGAGCGCCATGCCTTCAGGAGTTCTTCCCCATGGTTCTGTCCCACACCGCAGGCTTTGAAAAGGCAGCTGAAGTAGCTGCATTGACTGAGCCAGGGTTGATTTTGGTGGCTCTGGGTATCTATGATCTGATTCCTCTTAAAACAAAAATGCCAGTAGATCAGAATCCTCCCGTAGTGTCCTTCAAGATATTGAATGCAGACTAAAGGACTCCAGCCAGTTGCACACATTGGCTGCTGTGTAAATACTCGTTGTTGTTAGGTGCTGTCGAGTTGGGTGTGACTCATAGTGACTCTATGTACAACAAAACAAAGCACTCCCTGACACTGTGCCATAGCCAGCACTATATCAGTACTTCTTTGCTATTCATAGGATTTTCAATGGCTGATTGTTGCAGGATCATATCGGAAGTGGGCTGCCAGGTCCTTCTTCCATTTTATGCAGTGCTAGGGATTGAACCCAGGGCCTCAGAGCGCAGATCGGCACTCTACCAACTGAGTGAAACCCAGCCCCCTATTTACACCAGGAAGACATTAATCTCATCTTTTCTCAGCAGATTTAGAACTTCCACATTTTGACATTCACAGAAATATCTCCATTATTTCCCATTTTCCGCCCATACACACCAATGCTTTGGAGCAAATTTCATTTTGTACTAAGATTGGTAAACACCAGTTTGAATCCATCCAGATGTCTCAGTACTTAGCATTTATGAAATAATGTTTTGAGATGATAGAAATCCAGAAGATCCTAAAATGAAGTCAGCCCAGGAGTGGTTTTGAAACACCATTTGCGCCATGCTGAGGATAATATGGGATGTGGACCCATGGTAGAAAGCCTGGAGGCAAAGGTGGGTACAACAGTGGTGGCGGTGACAAACTCTTAATGGATCACCTGCTTGGTAGAAGGATGTGGACTCTACTTGGAGTCTTTAAAACCACAGGGCAAGTGGGAATTGAAGATGACAATAAAGGCAAGTAGATTTGGTGGGGTGAGCGTAAGACAAAGGCACTATGTCTGCTGTAGAAAAATCTCAGATCTGAGCATAGATTTACCACTACGAGGGACTGCAATTCTTAGATGCTTCTTGTTACCTGGAATGGACACGCTTTCAGATTCATTTTCCCTTTAGAGAGATTCTGAAAGGAGATAGCTTGGGTGTCACTTTTCACTACACTTAATCTGCCCTAGAGAGCATGTTGGGATTTGCCGTTGATGTATCTTGACAAACTCAGCCTTTGAGGCAAGGCACAGAGAATCAGAAATGAAACGTGGGCATCCCACTCAGTGAAATAGTCACTTCAAGGCCATCTTTCTGCTCGGCCTGGATTGAAAAAGATGCCGTTTGCATGCATATTGGAGTTAGTTTGAAAGTTCATTTACGGCGGCAGAGTGCCCTCTAATCAAAGAGGACATTGCCCTTTAAATCTTTTTTTTTTTTTTTTTTTTTTTTTTTGCGGTACTGGGAGTTGAACCCAGGGACTCGCGCTTGCATGCTTTGCAAGTGCTGGACCACTGAGCTGCACCCCCAGCCCATTTTTTTTTGTTTGTTTTTACTTTTTGAGACAGGGTCTCGCTAAGTTATGCAGACTGCCTCTGGTCTTGAACTTGCGATCCTCCTGCCTCTGCCTCCCTAGCCACTGGGATTACAGGCGTGCACCACCATGCCCGGCCTGCCCTTTAAATCTTGAGAGCATCAGACACACACTCAACCTTAAGATACATTTACATATTTATGACACCCAGCCCTGGTTCCTAGAGCCTTTCTTGCAGGAACTCAAGGCTCTCAGTTCCTTTAGGGACTTGCATGCTGGGGAGGCTCAGGAGATCACCGGCTCACTGATTTGTACCCTGCCTCTGGGCTGGCTGTGGGGAGCCACAGTGGACCCCCCCCCTTGAGTACCTCCTGCTGCTGAGGTCTCTGAGTAGGGGGCACTTACGGCCCTGGTGACAGCCTGTCTCATAATGAAATTCTTCCTGCTCTTGTAGAAGCCCATTTTTTTTTTTTTAGTCTTTAAAGAGTTCCCCCCTGCCCTGCGGTACTGGGGGTTGACCCCAGGGCTTCGCGCTTGCATGCTTTGCATGTGCTGGATCACTGAGCTGCACCTTCAGCCCATTTTTTTACTTTTTGAGACAGGGTCTTGCTAAGTTACGCAGACTGCCTCTGGTCTCGAACTCATGATCCTCTCGCCTCTGCCTCCCAAGCCGCTGGGATTACAGGTGTGCGCCACTGTGCCCGGCTCATCTTTAAAGAGATTTTAATAGTCTCACCACAACTTACACACTCAGACTGTCCTAAAGTCACCTTCTCAGCATTTTTTCTTTAATGCCGCAAAGCATTGGCTCTAGGCGCTACTCTGGAGACCAGCTCGCTGCTTTTCTTGCTTTTTTCCACCTTGCATGGTGGATGTTCAAGCGTGTGGCATTTGAGATCAAATGGGCATCTGTCTGGTTAAGTTTCAACTCCATTTCTTTCCTGGCTGGGATTTGGGGCACATGACCTGGCCTCATTAAATTTTGGATTCCTATCTCTTGTTGTTAGGTGCTATTGAGTCCGAGTCATAGCGACCCTATGTATAGCAGATCAAAATACTTCCTGATTCTGTGCCAGGCATACCATCTTATTTATGTTTAAGCCCATTGTTGCAGACACTGTGTGAATCCCTCTGGTGGAGGGTTTTCCTTTTTTTCATTGACCTGCCACTCTCCCAAACATGATGTCTTTCTCCAGGGGTTGATCTCTCCTGGCTACATGTCCGAAATACATAAGACGCAATCTGGTCATTTGCTTCCAAAGAGCACTCTGGTTGCCCTTCTTTTAGGACAGATCTGTTGGTTCTCCTATCTCTAGAAGGGGAATAACAGATAATGAGGAATTTGCACAAGGTCTGGCACAAATCTGTTCCCCCCACTGACATTGCTTTAAGATGCAGATGGCTTTGTACTTTGAAACATATGGGGTTTTGAGAAGCTGTGTAAGAATTCCAGCTTGGTGACGCCATGAGTCATTTGCAGTGGGCACCTGGTCTAGTCAGTCTCGATTTCTTTCCTTGCGGCCAATGCTTATGCTATAACCATTGTCAGTTACATAGAAATGCATGAATTGATCCATGGTAAGCCCAGCACTTGGAAGACTGAGGCAGGAGGATCAGGGGACTGTACATAGAGTGAAACCCTATCACAAATAAAAACCAATGCAAGGAGTCGTAACTCTAGGAACTAGTTAAAAAGAAAAGAATATGTAATAACCTTGAGCACATAGAATGAAATAAACTCATCACAAAAGGCCAAACACCGTGATTCCACTTATATGAGGTGCTTAAGTGTGTCCTGGGGCTGGGATTTAGCTCAGTGGGTAGAGCACTGCACTGCAGTCTCTGAGGCCCCGAGTTCAATTCCCAGCACCGCAAAAATGGGAGAAGGGCCTGGCAATCCACTCCCAAGGCAATCCCGAAGCACTCAGTCATTGAAAACCCTATGAGGGTCACTATGAGTCAGATACCGACTCAATGGCACCTAACAACAACAACAACAACAACAACAACAAGTGTGTCCAAGCCTAGACAGAGACTAAAGAACAGAGCATACCAGGGCCTGGGGAAGGGAATGGAGAGGTTGTGTTTCCTGGAGACCGTTTCAGTGTGTGGGATAGAGAAAGTTCTGGAGATGGACGGTGGTGATGGCTGTCCTTAGCTATGGAAGGGCACATGTTTAACCATGGCTGAAAGGGCAAAATTGGTTGTGCACATTTTTACCACAATAATAAAAATACCTACTGAGTCATTTTGCAGACAGAAACTCCTTTGATAGTCCACACAATTAGGTCTTTAGTGTTCCTGACGTGTATCTTCTACATATCAGGTGAGCCTCCCATCCATCCATCCATCCTTCACAAATATCATCCATATTTGCTCTATGTTTGATATTTGGGAAGCCCCTAAAGGTAGAGAAAAGCACAGCCCTCTTGCCATTTTGGTTGGGGGCGACGGTGCCCAGAGAGGAAGGGAGGGAAAATAGAAGATGGCCTCTAGGCCATAGATTATGTGCTCCTCGTGACACCTGGTAAAGCCGGGAGGAAATGAATACGAGGTGGACAATGAGAGGAAGTGGGGGGGTGGGGATGGCAGGGAGACCAAGAGAGGCCATTCAAGGTGGGGGAAGTGGTTCAGGCCATGTCTGCGTTGCACCACCAGAAGGAGTAGGCTGACTGAGCAGTGAGTTATCATGTGGACAAATGAGTGGCTTATGCAGGGCCTTGAACACCAGGTAAAGGGCTTTAGAATTAGCAAGAAGCCCATTTGGGGCTGGAGAAAAGAAACGGTGTTTATGAAATGTTCCTCAGTGGTGAGGACTGGGCTGCAGGGATGGAAGCTCCAACTCAGGTGGTCTATGGTTTTTTCTTTCTGCGGTTGCCTGCTCTCCCTCCCTTCATCCCTTCCTTCCTCCCTCCCTCCCTCCCTGTCTCTCTCCCCCTCCCTTTTTCTCCCTCCCTCCCTCCCTCCCTCCCTTCCTCCCTCCAGCTTCCTCTGTCCCCCACCCACTCCCCCTTCTTTTTGTTCAGGACTCAAACAATTCTTTTACATAGTGTCTCCCTGCCCGGCTTTTGGATTTTCAGCTCTGGAAGTGCCAGCTTGTTAGTTGTTGTTAGGTGCCCTGGAGTCGGTATCGGACTTAGTGACCCTAACGTACAACAGGGGAAACACTATTGTCAGTGCTTCTCTGCTGTTCATAGGGTTTTCAATGGCGGATTGATTTTTGGGAGTGGGTTGCAGGGTCCATCTCCCAGGCCTACAGCACTTGGTGTTCCCAGGTGGTCTCCCATTCAGGTACTAACCAGGCCTGACCCTGCTTAGCTTCTGAGATCTGATGGGATCGGATGCCACAGGGCTACAGCTGCAGGCACAAGTGCCAACTAATCACCTCTAAACCTCTCCAGAAACCTCATTTCCTCCCACCTTGCCGGGCACTGTAGGCTAACGCTGCCTTGGCTTCAGGCCTCTCCCTCCACCTCCACTTGGTAGACATCAAATCATTGTAGTTTTCTCTTCTGCAAGGGCCGGGTTGCCTGGAGAGGCAGCCTGGCGTTATGGCAACTTGCAGGGTCTGAGAACTTGAAAGGAGCCAGAGGAGTTGGCAATAAGGCTGTCGCTGGCAACTCCTCTGAAAGTGCTTTTAGTACAGCAACAGGGGCATGTGTGACCGTCAGCTTGTCTGTGGGGACCGGCTGGGCAGTATGCAGCGACAAGGGTGAGCACCACCGAGATGCCTTCTCATGGGCTGTTTGCTCCCTGTGGGTGCCATGACCTGGGAAGAGCCTTCTCATCAGAGAGCGCAGGGCTGGGTTGCAGCCTTGCTCCTCCCACGCCTCTGTTCCCCATGGGGATGGTGGCCAGGGCACAGGGCACTCTGTTCCCCACCTTGTCTGCACTCGGGCAGCCCAGGTCTGAGCGTCCCTGGCACGTGGAGACCCCTGCTGGAGGTTGGGCGCCACGCCCCGGAAGGGTGCAGCAGGACTTGACCCTGGGGCCCCGGCGTGGAGGCCACGCACTTTCCCTCTCTGCACTGCTTTTGTCCAGGTTTTTGGCCTCTTGAATTAAACAGTGGATTAACTTTGATGCAGTACCTGGAATTTATTGTGGATCTTTTTAGTTGATCGTTATCAAAATCACAACAACCCAAGAAGCGAAAGAGGCCAACTGAGACGTTCACTTTCCTGCCTAGGGCGCTTCATTTCATTGTCTGTGCTGCTGATACCCTGCTCCCCTGGACGCCCCCCGCCCAGGGATCGTGGGCCTCACTTGCCCTTGCTCTGCCGGCCCTGGCCCTCCCAGTCATAGCTGCACACCTGCCAGGCTCCCCTGCTCAGTGACCACTCAGATGCCCTGTGGGCTTCTAGGTGGAAGCTTCTAGACACTCCTGCTCTCCCGTGCGGTCCTCCTCCAAATCTTGGTCCAGGGAAAGCCACCATTTGGGCTAGGTCTCCTTTGCTCTGGGTGAGGAGGAATGCTAGGATGGGTGAGATTCAATCTGTTACGGGTACTTGGGACATCGTCTTAAAAAAAAAAAAGGCATAAGTCAGGTGTTGTAATGTGTTAGTAGGTGCTGTCCAGTGGAGTCTGCTCCATAGCAACCTATGTACAACAGAATGAAACATTACCTGACACTATCATGTGAACAATTTTTCGTATGTTTAAGCCTGTTGCAGCCACTGTGTCAGTCCATCTTGTAAAGGGCTTTCCTTTTTTAGGTTGACCTGCCACTGTCCCAAACATGATGTCCTTCTTCAGGGATTGGTCCCTCCTGATATGTCCAAAATACATAAGACACAGTCTAGCCATCCTTGCTTCCAAGGAGCATTGTGGTTCCACTTCCTCTAGGATGGATCTGTTGGTTTCTTTGACAGTCCATGGCATATTCAAAAATCATCTCCGGGACCATAATTCAAAAGCATCGATTCTCCTCCTGTCTCTTATTCACTATTCAGCTTTCACAAGCATATGATGTGATTGAAAATACCAGGCCTTGAGTCAGGTGTACCTCTGTCTTTAATGTGACATCTTTACTTCTCAACACTTTAAAGAGGTCCTTTGCAACAGCTTTTCCCAGTGCAGTGTGTCTTTTGATTTCTTAACTTCCATGGATGTTGATTGTAGAACCAAGTAAAACAAAATCTTAGACAACCTCAATCTTTTCTCCATTTATCATGAAATTGCTTACTGACCTACTAGTAAGCATTTTTGTTTTCTTGATATTTAAGAGGCAGTCCATATTGAAGGCTGTGTTTTTTGATCTTCATCAGTAAATGTTTCAAATCCTCTTCATTTTCAAGTATATTTGTGTCATCTGCATAACGCAGGTTGTTAAAGAGTCTTCTTCCAATCCTGATGCCACATTCTTCTTCATAAAGTCCACCTTCTTGGATTATTTGCTCAACATAGAGATTGACGAGGAATGGTGAAAGGATTCAGCCCTGCTGCATGCCTTTCCTGGCTTTAAACCAGCCAGTGTTTCCTCGTTCTGGCTGAAGGACTGCCTCCTGGCCCATGAACAGGTCCCTCATGAGTATAATTAAGTGTTCCAGTATTGTTCTTCACAATGTTATACATAATGTGGTCCGCACATTCAAATGTCTTTGCATGGTCAATGCAACAGAGAGAAACATCTCTTTGGTATTCTCTTTCTGCCAGTATCCATGTGATGTTAGCAGTGATGTCCCTGATTCCACGCCCTCTTCTGTGTATCTGACCAGCTTAAAACTGTTTCCAGGGACCTCTTCCTCCCTTCTGAAGTCCTTCCCTTGGACCACTCTAACCTATTGGCATACTGCAAGCCTATGTGCCTGCTCTCTCACCACTGAGCCTTTGCTCAGGATATCCCCTACCCACTGTGATCCTGGGGAGTCCTCAAAGTATGGAAGGACATCACAAGTGCCAGGGCATGCAATTAGACTGGGGGGATCTGATGAATCCAATTTGTGCTCCAGAAAGACTGAACAAGAGGTCATGGGGTCGGGAACAAGGTGTGGGATCGAGCGCATGGTGGGGAATTTGATCACCCAGCAACAGGGATGGCCCTTCAGGATGAGCCAGAAGAATTGTTTCCGGTTTCCAGATGTTGGCTGCAGAATTCTGAGGTTGCTGCTGAACTATTGCAAGGGATTTGTGAATCCTCAGCAAACACTGCCTAAGGAGTGAGTAAAGGTTTCATTCACACATAACTTTCCCAAGTATATTTTGATATTCCAGTTAATATCAATTTATTTTAAAGCATAACTGATTTCATAATTTCTTTGCAAAAAAGATTATGTGTATTTTCTCCAACAGTAGCTACTAAAGCTCTTATTTGTCAAGTGAATGTACTCAGATTTCAATAAATCTAGGCTGGAATCCCAGTGTCAACATTGTGTGAGGTTTCTTAATCATGCTCTCTGTTCCTTCACCTTCAGTGTGGGGTTTGTCATGCTAGAGTCATCACAGGATTGTGAATTTAATGACATCATATCTATGGCAGGTTATGAATATGTTCCACAAGACTGGCAAGAAACAGGAGGCTTTGTTTTTTTAAAAAGTCAAATGGATTTAGCTGAAAAGGCATGCCATTCACCAAAATGGTGTATGAGTCAGTGGGCTGACCAGCGGACTACTGTGATGTGCTGCCTGGGCAGTGGGTAATGACTGGCTCTTTGTGAGTAGTTTCCATGCAGATACTGGTTGATATTTTCATTTATGTTAAGGAGTCATATGAAAGTGAAATAGAGGTACCTTGCAGAACTTCCTGAGTCTGCAACATCACTAGACGTGAGCAGCATTGTTACTAAATTGATAACAGCTTTGATTATTGGAAGATAATTTCTTTAATTTTTGTGCTGTTGAAGCACAACTCTGGGCCACAGGTAGAACACGTGGTTACAGCTTAATGTGCAATATTAACATTTTCTCCATCACTCTTTTAAATTTGTTTTTAACTTTAATTGTATAAATTCATGAGGGATAGTGTCATAGTTCAATACATTTATACACAGTGTAATGATCAAGTCTGGGTTAACATTTCTATCTCCATAATACTTTTTTGATTGATGTAGAATAATTATTCATATTTATTTGGTGTGTCTATCACTTAAGTCTAGATTGAGGATCAGGAAAACTTTAAGAGGCTGGATAGTAGATATTTTAAACTTTGCAGACTGTACAGTCTCTGCTTCAACTAGTCAACAATTATAGAGGAAGCAGCAAAAGCAGCTGGAGACAATGGACATTGCTGTGTTCAAATAAAACTTTATTTACAAAAGTAGGTGGTCGCTAGATTTGTTCCTTGTGCCATAATTTGCTTATTCCTGGTGGAGAACAATAACTCATACACTAATCTGTGGTGTAAATTCTCCCATTTCTGTGGTGTAAACATTCCACAAAGTCTGATGTCGAGCAGCCAGTGAGGTGTGCCCACCCATGGAGGTGGTCAGATGAGCAGCAGCACCTAAAAGGGAAAGTCCTCAGTTTCCCTACTCTGCATTTCTTAATTTCCCATACCAGATTGTGTGTGTGTGTGTGTGTGGGAGGGTTATTTTGCCACACTAAGCAATTCCCCACTTCCGAGGTGGACACCTACTGGGTGTCCTACAATCTGACTCAGTTCTGACCCTCTCTACCCGGCCATATCTGTGAGTTCACACTGTCATCTGTGCTTCTGACAAACTGGCTATAAATCCTCAGATTGGTTCAACTGCAAGAATGGCTCACAGAACTCGGGCCCACAGTTTACTTACTAGATTTCTGGCTCATTACAAAATGATACAATTCAAGGATAGCCAACCTAGATGGAAGAGAGGCATAGGGCAAGGTATGGGGTGGGGGCACAGAGACTGCATACTCTCTCTCGATGCACCCCACCCCAGAACCTCACCTGGCACAGCCTCAGTGCTCTCTGAACCCTGTCCCTGGGTTTTTATGGAGGCTTCATCCTGTAGGTAAGTGTGACCCATGTGACTAAGCCACTCTCCACTTCCCTCTCGCCTCCCTGGAGTTCTGGGGTGGAGGCTGGAATTTCCAACCTCCCATGGCAGGGATGGCTGCTCTGGCAGCCAGCCATCACCCTGTGGTTACCGAGGGGCTTTCCAGAAGCCACCCCATGGACATAAACTCAAGTGCATTATGAGTAATAAGCCATGCTCCTATAACTTAGGAAATTCCAAGGGGTTTAGGAGCTCGGACCAGGAATGCATGCAATACCAAAGCATATTTCTTATAAATCAAAATGTCACACCATTATAGTATTTCTACCATTCAGATACAGGAAAGGCAAATAACATCAGGAGCACACAGAATAGGGAAATGTAGTTAAATACTTAAAAGTGATCAGTTTTGAGTGTTTCCTCCTTTTGTGTTTAGTATGACTTATTAAATTTTGAACAAAGCTCTCAACTGATGTTGGCCCTCATGGCTAATAAATGGAAGAAACTGGCTGTCTATGTTTTACAATAAATTTCACCCTGGAAGTCAGGGAAAAATTAGGTCAAAGTAAACATTAGCTTATACTATATATTTAGATTTTTAAAAATGCTTAACAAATTAGAAATGTAGCCTCGGGTAGGTGTCAATGATGGTGATGACATTAGCCTTTATAGAGTGTAAGAAAGCCATAAAACCATTAAAGAGCCACCCATCTGAATCAGTGGTTTTTTTATTTTGTTTTTGTTTTTTAATGTAAATACCAATGTTCAGGACAAAGGAAGGTAGATATGAAGTATGCATTACTCCCCGTTCTCTTCAAGGGGCATATTTTTCTTTCTTTACTCTTCAATGTGCTCATTGAATTACTATTACACTCTTAAAGGTATATAGCAAAAACAGCATGGCCCCTGGGTTCTGAACGCATGTGTCACAGAGGCAATGCATAAACATGGAGAAAGTTAAATATACGACACAGGGCGCCCAACTGCTAATCCAAACACCCTGCCTTGGTGTTTTACACTCCAACCAGCAGTGATTTGCAACAGTATTTTCTTTCCTATCTGGATTCTAGACTGGTCTTCTAATGTAAGTTGATTTCTGCTTTCTTTTCTTGCCCCTCTCCTTCAAAAAAATTAATTGATTTTCTTTTTTCTTTTCTTTTCTTTTTTTTTTTTGGAGTTTTTAGTTTATGAAAAAATTGAGCAGAAAATTGCGTTCCCATAGACCACTCAGTTTTCCTTATGGATCCTTGATGAAATCAGGAGGAAAAAATTAAAAATTCCTACAATCAAATAGAAGGGCTGGGATTTAGCTCAGTTGGTAGAGCGCTGCTCTGCAGTCTCTGAGGTCCCAAGTTCGATTCCCAGCACCGCAAACATGGGAGAAGGATGTGGCAACCCACTCCCGAGGCAATCCTGAAACAATCTGCCATTGAAAACCCTATGAGGGTCACTATGAGTTGGACACGACTTGATGGCACCTAACAACAACAATGATCAAATAAAAATGAAAACTCAACATACTAGAACTCTTGCGATTCAGCAAAGGCAGTGCTAAGGGGGAAGTTTATAGCTATGAGTGCTTACAGGAGAAATCAGACAGGACTCAAATAAGTAACTTAATGATGCACCTCAAGGTCTGAGAAAAACAAGAACAAGCAAAACCCAAAGTCAGTAGACAGAAAGAAAGAATAAGGATCAAGACAGAAATTGCTCAGTGTGCTACATGCATTACAATTGGTGATCCAATACTGGTACATTTTTATTAACTAAAATATGTAGTTGAATTGGGGCTCCCTGCGTGCATTGCACTGTTCTATGGCTTTTAAAAACTGTGATGTGGTTTATCCCCTGATACGGTATGGGACAGAATAGCTGCCCCCGTGCTCCACCTATTCATTCCTTCCTCCCTCCCCCCGAATTCCTGGCAACCACTGGTCTTTTCACTGTCTCTAGATTTGCCTCCTTCCTCTCTTTCTTGATTTTTTTGGGGGCGGGCAGTAGTTGGGGCGTTAATCTAGGGCCTCATGCATGGTAGGCAAGTGCTTTACCACTGAACTGCCCCTCCCTCGCCCCTTTTTTATTTTTATTTATTTATTTATATATATATTTTTTGTGGTACTGGGGGTTGAACCCAGGGCCTCGTGCCTGCATGCTTTGCAAGTGCTGGACCACTGAGCTGCACCCCAAGTCCATTTTTTCAGTTTTTGAGACAAGGTCTTGCTAAGTTATGCAGACTGCCTCTGGTCTCGAACTTGTGATCCTCCTGCCTCCACCTCCTGAGCTACTGGGATTACAGGCGTGCACCATTGTGCCCGGCTACTTTTCTATTTCATTTTGGGAGAGGGTCTCACTAAGTTCCTTATGTAGCCTTTGGCCTTAAACTTGTGATCCTTCTGCCTCAGCCTCCTGAGTCTCTGGGATTATAGGCCTTTGCTGCAATGCCCAGCTGATTCATATTTATTTGTTTATTTTTGGTAGATTATTCTTGTTCATCCGATAGACCAATTTAGCTAACTTTCTCTTCATTCCAAAATTCAGTGCTCCAACAATTGGTTTCAGTATTCCAAATTTTGTATATTAGCCAAACAATACTACAGGAAAACCCTTAAATCCTTTTTAACCAGTGTGGTTTCCTTTATCTTTGAGGAAAGTTTTCCCTGAGTTTCTACCCACAATTTCAATTAGGTCTAATAAAGCAGATCTTAAGAAGGGAGATTTTGCAATCCCATTTTCTTTTTCTACTTGGATTACTTTGAGCCAAGTGTCTCCAGGGCCGAAACATTCCCCTTCCATAATTGGGCCCCTGGAGAATGCATTCCCTCCTCAAGCTTCATCAGGTCTTCCCTGTAGTGCTATAGCTTGAGCTAATTGGAAGCATCTTGATAGGTCATGGCGCAGAGAGCTTATTCCATGCCCATCTGCTGAAAGTGAGCTCTGCTCACAGGACAGCCAGTCGGCAGGTTGAGGAAGGCAGAGGGAAAGAGCAGGAGCCTGTTCCCTTGGGCTGTGAGATCTGGTGTGATTTGGAAGTCCAATGGGAGCTCCTTAGGGAACTACAGTCTTGAGGATCTCCACAAGGAGAGAAGTTCTAGGTGGAGCTGTATTCCATGTTTAATTCATCAATTTTTATTCTTAGTGTACAACTCAATGGGTTTCATTATGATGTTTCCATACATACACATCACTGTACACTGCTTCTAGTCCCCTCTCCCCAAACTCTCTCATGATCCACTTTGTTCTTTTCCTCCCCACCAATGGTCCTCCCTCTTGCAAGTCTTCTTTCTACCATTATTGTTGTTAGGTGCTGTCAAGTCAGGTTCAACTCATAGGGACTCTATGTACAACAGAATGAAACACCTCCTGATACCGTGCAATGCCTGGCACTAGGTCAGTGCTTCTCCTCTGTTGCTCATAGGGTTTTCAATGGCTGGTTGTTTCAGGAATATTTTGGGAGTGGGCTGCCAGGTCCTTCTCCTGTTTTTGTGGTGCTGGGGATTGAACCCAGGGCCTCAGAGCACACAGGGCAAGCACTCTACTATTGCCCCCCATTGCTCTTATTGCCCCTTCTTCCTTTCTTTAGTCTCTTTTCTCCCTCTCCATAGTCCCCTTTCTACTTTGATGACATATATATTAAGGTGCTGAGTATATATTGAAATCTAGCATCCATGTATGAGAGAGAACCTGAGATGTTTATCTTTCTGGATCTGGCTTATCTCACTTAAAATGATCGCTAGTTCTATCCATTTTCCTACAAATGCCATAATTTCATATTCCTTTATGGCTGAATAAAACCCCATGGTTTTCATTCATCTGTTGATGGACACCTAGGTTAATTCCATATCTTGGCTATTATGAATAGCACTGCAGTGAACATGGATGAGCCGATATGCCTATGGTATGTTGACTTACATGCCTTTGGATATATATCCAGGAGTGGTAGTTTTATGAGGAACCTCCACACTGATTTCTATAGTGGCTGCACTAACTTACATTCCCACCAGCAGTGTGTAAGTTTTCCTTTCTCTGCTCATCCTTACCAGCATTTTTTTGTTGTTTGTTTTGTTGATGTTAGTCATTCCTACTGGGGTGACATGGTATCTCGGTGCTGTTTGATTTGCATTTCCCTGATGGCTCAGGATATGGAAGCTTTTTTTCATGTTTATTGGCCATATGTATTCTTCTTTTGAGAACTCTCTTCAGTTCATTTGCCCCTGTTTTGATTGGAGAGTTTGCTTATGTGTTTAATTTTTTGAGCTCTTTATATATTCTAGATATTAATCCCCTGCTGGCAAAGATTTTTTCCCATCCTGTAGTATGTCTCTTACCTCTGTTAATTGTCTCCATTTCTGTTCAGAAACTTTTTAATTTCATGCAATTCTATTTGTTAATTCCTGATACTGTTTCTTGAGCTATTTGAGTCCTTTACAAGAAGTCCTTCACTATGCCTATATCTTGAAGCATTTTCCTTATGTTTTCTTCTGGAAGTTTCTGAATTTCAGGTCTTACATTAAAATCTTTAACCCATCTTGAACTGATATTTATACAGGGTAAGAGAGGGGTATCTAGTTTCAGTTTTCTACATGAAGATATCCAGTTCTTCCACCATTTGTTGAAGAGGCTATCTTTTCTCCAACTTACGTTTTTGACACCTCTGTCACATATCAGGTTGCTGTAGCTGCATGGGTTTATTTCTGCATCTTCTTTTCCATTGGTCCACATGTCTGTCTGTACCAGTACCATGCTGTTTATGTTGTTATGAATTTGATTTTTTTCTATTTCTGTAAAGAATGTCATTGGAATTTTGATGGGGATTACATTGAATCTGTAGGTTGCTTTTGGTAATATATCCACTTTCACAATATTAATTCTTGTACATGAGCATGGGAGGTCTTTCCATCTTCCAGTATCTTCACTTTCTTCAATGTTTTAATGCTTTCATTGTAGAAGTCTTTCATGTCCTTGATTAAGTTTATTGCTAGGTATTTTATTCTTTTTGAAGCTATTGTGAATGGGATTTTTTCCTGATCTCTTTCTCACTCTTGGTGTTATGGGTATGTAGAAAAGCTACTGACTTTTATGTTGGTTTTGTTTCCTGCTACTTTGCTGAAAGTGTTTATCAGCTCTACAAATTTTCTGGTGGAGTCTTCACCAGAAAATTCACTTTAAGTATTGGACCATGACATATGCAAATAGGGATAATTTGACTTCTTTCCTATTTGGATATCTTTTATTTTTTTTCTCTTGCCTTATTACTGTGGCTAAGAGCTCAATTACTATAGAGAATAACAGTGGAGAGAGTAGACACTCTTGTCTTGTTCCTGAATTTAGAGGAAATGCTTTCAGGTTCTCCCAATTTAGTGTGATGTTGGCTGTAGGTTTTTCATATATTGCCTTTATTATGTTGAGGTATGTTCCTTCTAAATTTCTTCGGGGCATTCATCATGGAGAGATTTTGAAGTTTGTCAAAGATCTTTCCTGTATCTATTGAGATGATCACATGATTTCTGTCTCTGAGTCTATGTGCTGTATCACATTTATTGACTTGCCTATGTTGAACTATCTTTGCATCCCTGGAATGAAACCAGCTTGATAATAATGTATTATCTTTTTAATGTGTTGTTGAAGTTGATTTGTGAGTATTTTTTAAAGGACTTTTGCATCTATATTTATCAAGAAAATTGGTCTGCAGTTTTCTTTTTTGTGTGTGTCCCTATCTGGTTTTTGTACCAGGGTATTATAAGCTTCATAGAATGAGATCAGTAGTGTTCCTTCCATTTCTATTTTATGAAATAGTTTGAGGAGTATTGATGTCAATTCTTCTTTAAAGAGAATGTAGAATTCAGCAGTGAATCCATCTAGTCCTGAGTTTTTCTTTGGAGACTATTATTGCTTGAAACTTGCTACTCATTATAGGTAGGTTTAAGTTGTTTATATCCTCTTGACTTAATTTTGGCAAGTCATATGTGTCTAGGAATTTATCTAAGTTTTCTAGTTTTATGGAATATAAAATTTCAAATTATTCCTTAATGAGTCTCTGGATTTCATGGTTATATTTTGCAACACCCCCTTTTTCACCTTTTGTTTTATTGTGTCTTCTCTTTTTTTCTTTTGGTTTGGCTAAGGGTTTGTTGATCTTATTTATCTTTTCAAAGTATCACGTCTTTGTTTCATCGATTCTTAGTGTTGTTCTTTTAGTCTCCATTTTATTAATTTCTGTTTTGATCCTTATTATTTCTTTCTGTCTACTGATTTTGGGTTTTGCTTGTTCTTGCTTTTCTAAGATCTTGAGGTGCATCGTTAAGTTACTTATTTGAGTCCTGTCTGATTTCTCCTGTAAAAATTCATAGCCATAAAATTCTCTCTTAGCACTGCCTTTGCTGTATCCCAAGGGTTCTAGTATTGAGTTTGATTCTAGGAATTTAAAAAAATTTTTCCCTGATTTCATCAAGGACCCACTGATAATTTAAGAGTGTATTGTTCAGTTTTCATGTATTTACATAATTTCTTGCTATTGATTTCTAGTTTTATTTTATTATAGTCTGATAATATATAAGAAATTAGTGCAATTTTTCTGTATTTGTTAGGACTTGGCTTATTGCATGGACTACTGAGAAGAATGGGTATTCTGTGGCTTTTGGGTGCAATTCTGTAGATGTCTGTTGGGTCCATTTGATCTATTGTGCTGTTTAACTCTGAAGTTTCTTTCTTTCTTTTTTTGTCTGAGTGTTCTATTGATGGTATTGGGGCATTAAAATGACCCACTTTTTTGTATCTGGGCCTATGTGTTCATTTATGTCCAGTAATGTTGGTTTTCTTTGTCTGCAGCCATAGGACCCTAGCATCTGGCCTCACCTGATCTTGGAAGCTGAGCAGGGTTGGCCTGGTTAGTCCTTGGATGGGAGACTACCTGGGAATACTAGGTATTGTAGGCTAAGGAGAAAGCCCTGGTAATCCACTCCTGAAACAATCAGCCATTGAAAACTCTATGAATAGTAGAGAAACACTGACAGTAGAGCTGGGTGTGGCAGAGTGTCAAGTAGTGTTTTGTTCTATTGTACATAGGATCACTATGAGTCAGGCCCTACTCAACAGCATGGCATCTAACAACAAGAACAACAATAATGTTTGTTTTATGAAATTGGGTGGACTGATATTTGGGGCATATATATTCATAATTGTTATATCTTCTTGATGGCTTGTTACTTTTATTAATATGTAGTGACCCTCTTTATCTCTTCTAACCAATTTTATCTTGAAGTCTACTTTGTCTGATATAAGGGTGGCTACTCCTGTTTTTTTTTTTTTTTTTGGCTTCTGCATGGTTGGTATATCAATTTCCATTCTTTCACTTCCATTCTGTATATGTCATTGCCAGTGAGATGTGTTTCTTCCAGACAACAAATTGTTGAATCTTGTATTTTAATCCAATCAGCTAGTCTATGTCTTTTAATTGGAAAGTTAAGACCGCTTATATTTAGGGTTATTATTGAGAGGGGTTTTCTGATTCTTATAATTGTCTTGGGGGTTTTCCTAGTTGGTTCACATGTTATTTGTTCTTTTCTTTTTTCCTTATTCGTGTTTGGGTTTCCTGTTTCTTTCTTGAGTTGACCATGATTGGTTCTTTCCTATTTCTCATTAGTTCATCTTTTGCTCGTGAAATTTATTCTTCTCTGCACTCTCATAGTTGAGACTGCTTTTCTTCTTTGTGTGTGTATGGTTCCTTTAAGTATCTTCTGCAATGCAGGATTGGTGGTCATGAATTGGTTTAGTGTGTGCTTTTCTAGGAAGGCCTTTATTTCTCTATTGGTTTTAAAAGATAACTTTTCTCTATATAATAATCTTGGTTGGCATTTATTTACCTTCAGGGATTAAAATATATCATTCCATGCTTTCCTGGATTTTAGAATTTTTGCTAAAATGATTAAGCTTATTCTGATGGGTTTGTCTTTGTAATGGAGTTGGTATTTTTTTCTTGTAGTTTTCAATATTCTTTGTTCTATGATCTTGGCATTTTAACTATGGTGTATAGAGATTCTTAGCTGGTCACGTGTATTTGGAGTTCTAAATGTTTCTTATGGTTGAATGTCTATTTCTCTCCCCAGATTTGGGAATTTTCTGCCATAATTTCATTGAATAGGTTTTCTATGCCTTTAGCTTTTATTTTTATTATTTTTAAATCTCAGATCCTTCTGCCCTTTTGATTCTTATATTTGATCTATTGATCATGTCCTAGAGTTCTTGGAAGTTGTGTCAAATACCTTTCTTTTTTTTTTTTTCTTTATTTCTGAGTGTAGTATTTCCTTGACCTTGTCTTCCATCTTTGATCTTCTTCCTTCTGCTTGATTATCCTACTGGTGATATTTTCCACCATGTTTTTCTATTTGATTTATTAAGCTCTTCATTTCTAACAT
The DNA here is from genome assembly GCA_007922755.1 of Pedetes capensis. Lineage (NCBI taxonomy): Eukaryota > Metazoa > Chordata > Mammalia > Rodentia > Pedetidae > Pedetes > Pedetes capensis. The sequence continues at coordinate 38,175 of VMDO01006156.1, read as the reverse complement.
TTCTGTTTATCTTTTTCCCTAAATCTCAATTATTTGGGAGATCTCCTTAGTGAACAACTTTCTGTTGAGGGCTCAACCCCCAGTTCTACTCTGAGAGGAGAAGACAAACCACTATAACAGGTACAATACCCAAGAAAACCAGGTATAGAAATACACCCCAAATACATTAAATCATTATACCACCAATCAGCATAGAAAAGAAAATGTCAACAATAATATAGAGTAAGCCATGAAGTTACAAGTGATTTAGGGTGAAAGTAGAAATAATAATTGCCAGAAATAAGAGGGAGGAGCAGAGAAAGGGAAAAAGAAGACATAAGCAAGGGTTATATAAAAGAAAGGAAATAGAAGAAGAAGAAGGAAAAAAATGTTAGGAAGAGGGAAATAAAAGGCAAAGATTAAAAATCCTGATTGCACAATAAATAAAAAATTTGTAAACAAAAACATAAGAGTAAAAATGAAAAAATGTGAGATTCTTTATTTAAATACTAAAATAATGAAAAATGATACCAAAAGTATAGTAAATGGGAAAAGAGAAGTCATCAGGTGGCAAAGAAAAAGAAAAAGGTAAACATTACATTAGAAAAAAGTGAAATGAGAAAAATAAAATGGAAAATGAAAAAAGAAGAATAAAACATAAAAATAAAAAAAAAAAGGCCAGGCGCGATGGTGTGCGCCTACAATCCCAGCAACATGGGAGGTAGAGGCAGAAGGCGTGCGAGTCTGAGGGCAGAGACAGCCTGTGCAATTTAGCAAGACCCTGTCTAGATAAGGGCTGGGTGTGCAGCACTGTGGCAGAGCACCTGCAAAGTGCAAAACCTTGGGTTCAATCCCAAGCACAGGGAGAAAAAAAAACAAACAGGATAAAAAATATGGCAAGTTTTTGGAGTGGTTTCTTTCTGTGTCTCCTAATATTGGAGTAGCCAAACCACTGTCTGACCCCATCAGATCTTGGAAGCTAAGCAGGGTCAGGCCTGGTTAGTCCTTGGATGGGAGACTGCCTGGGAATGCCAGGTGCTGTAGATTTGGGAAACAGACCTGGCAACCCACTCCCCCCAAACAATCAGTCATTGAAAACTCTATGAATAGCAGAGAAGCACTAACAATACTGTTTTGCCTGTTGTACATAGGGTCGCTATGAGTCGGACATTGACTCCACAGTACCTAACCATAATAGGTGGTGGTCAGTTGAAGTCTCTTTTCCACTAGTTATATATGGCAGTCCTCTCTTCTTGTGTACCTGGAACCTCTGTCGACCACACAAATCTTGCTTTTTGTGTGTTGGGCAGGTTCCCACATGTGCCTGAGACTCCCAGTTTGTATCCCCTGGGATGGTTAATCTTCAACCTAAGGGATATCTTCATGGTGCATTTGGGAATGGGAGAAACAAATGGGGCCCTGAGATCTCTGTTGAATGACCCATCTCGGTGCTTACATAACCTGCGCAATGAACACTCCTGGGGCTGGAGCAGGCTGTAGAGATCAAGTACTCAGCTGTCACTGAGCTTCAGAGTTCTGTGTTAGACAGGCTGTGAATTGCATAGCGGATCTCAGAGTTACCAGTCTCTGCCATTCCCCCAGGAGAGGGAGTCGTCTCCTCTTCTCTCCCCAGGGTGGGGCCTGAGCCTTCTGTTGCTTGAACGTTAGAGTGTTGGCTTTCCACCTTTCCCCTCTCTGTAACTGCCTGTCCCAGCTGTGTCACAACCCTGGGGTTGTGGAAGGCTGCCCCAAGCTCCCTGACCCGTGATTGTTCCTTGTTTTCAGGCACCTGTGGTAGTAGCTCAGTCTCAGACAACAGGTTCCCTCTCAAGATGGCTTCTGGTTACAGCCCACCAAGATATGGAGTGTGGCTAAATGGATCTCTTCTTCCTGACTTCAGTCTTCCTGACTGAAGTCAGGAAGAAACACTGTCTCACTAAATCCCCCTAATGGGTTAGAGGATTTCAAGAATTGTGGGCCAGTCCTGTGGACCTCCATTCTCTTCACAGGACTGTTGAGCTTTCCTTTCAGATGAGGCTTCAGCCTCTCCTCCCCCACCAGAGAGCCACAGCTGGGTGGCCCACTCTCTCCTTTGCCATTGCACCACAGCCCCACTGTTTTCTGCACTTTAAGATTATCCCATCACTTCCCTGTAGTTTCTGTGCTTTTTTGGTCTTTCTCTCCTTGGAATAGAGTCTATTCCCTCCTCTCCTGACTCCATCGCATGGAGGCTGCTTCTAATCCACCATCTTACCTACACTCCCTGTGTTTAATGTTAGTCTCTGAGATCAGCAGAGACAGAATTTATCTTGGGAAAGAGAACTGATAATAGTCACCCAAGAGGGAGAAAATCTCTTTGACTCAGGTTTTACACAGGAAACATGCTTTTCTCTCCTTCCTTCTCTTTCTTCTTCCTTAGCTTTTTGTCAGTGCCCCTAAGTCCTTTTCTCTCTTAAGCTTTCAAGAGGCAGAGACCTGGGGACTGTGGTCATGCCTGAAGGGTATATTGGAAGTGGAGGGGCCTTCGAGTTTGTGGCAGTCTCAATGAGACATAGTGTGGAATCAACTTTTAAAAGAAGCAGAGCTTGTGTGGGAGTTCAGCACACTTGTTGGGACAGTCTTTTGGGTTTGCTTTGGTTTCACAGACTTGCTCTTGTTCAGTGGCACCTCTATTTCCTTTTTTAAATTTTAATAGTATATATTTTGTGTTTGGTGGATGCTCCAACAGAGTTTAATAAAGCCTTCAAATATGAGAAGGTAGGTGGGCTAGCGCTTTGTGCTTCCTTGCCTTTATGAACAGTCAACCCCTATAAATGCATTTATTTGTCATAGTTTTGCTTGGTCTTCTAACTTATGAACTGCTGAAACCACAACTCCAATTGTATCATAGAAAATCTGTTACCCAAGCAGCTTTGGTGCTCCTCCTGGCCATGCAGGCTCCAAGAAAGTTCTGGAATATAGCAGCAAGCAGCCATGTTGATCCATACCCAGAGGAGCAAAACTGCAGGGGTTGTTTGTGGAGTTCTGGGGGCTCCAGACTCTCTGTCTTGCCTCAGTGGGTTGGGGAGTTCTTTCTCTGGATGGTGGCTTGATAGATGTTTACCGAATGTGTCACATTCTCAAACACTTACTTACCTCTGGGCTGTGGCTGAGGTACTTTGGGAAGGTTGGTGTAAAAGTGCTGTGCAGACCAGTGTTAGAGCTCTTAGATCATATTTACAGTTTTCAAGTCCTTCTCTATACCTTGAAATGCAAGAGAATGGATTTGACTTTTTATTTAGCAAAAGAAAACAACAATGCCATGACAAATCTATTTTTAGGCTGAGAACAATATATCACTTCTTCCTACATAGCACCAAAATTTTTCTTATCCTATTTATATCGCCACTCAAAGAACATTCACAGCCTTCGTGGTGTTTGGAATTTGAAGTATATATGTATATGTCTACAGTGTCAGGAGAGAGCTGTCATAGGAACAAATGGTTGGATTTCAGTGTAGAGTGCCAGCTATGTGCTGGGCTCTAAGCAGTGCATGTGACTATGGTTTCATTTACTTCAATATTACTTAAAATTAACCATGTTTAAGTGCTAATAGCAGTTAACTATCAAAGGCTACCTAGGGGAAAGAAGGTGGCAGAGCCTGGGGCAGGAGAAGAGAACCTCAGGCTAGTCATAGCCACTTCACCTTCTTCCACATCTGCTGTGGCCACTTGGTCTTCATCTACAGGCTGGGCTCCTCCCTTGATCTTGCAAACTGTGCTGCTATGGGCTGCATGTGTTCATCTCCCCAAACTCGTATGTTGAGACCCTAACCCCAAGGTAATAGTATTTGAAAATGGACCTTTGGGAAATGATTAGGTCATGAAGGTGGGGCCCTCTTGATGGAGTTAGTGCCCTTATAAGAAGAACAGACATAAAGTAGCTTGCTTCTTCTCTCTGCCATGTGAAGAAAGTGGCCATCTCCAAGCCAGGAAGACAGCCCTCATCTGAATTGACCATGCTGGCACCTGAGATCTTGATCTCAGATTTCCAGCCCTCAAGACTGTGAGAAATAGATTTCTGTTGTTTATAAGCCATCCAGTCTATGGTATTTTGTTATAGCAGCCTGAGCTGACTAAACCCATGCCAAACATCTGTTAGGAGACCCAGTACAACATTCAGATAACTCACTGTCAGATGAAGTTCAATTTTCTACTAGGTACTCTCCAACCTACCATAGTTCTAGTAATTAGGTCTCTGCCCTAGTTCTATAACCAAGCGATGATGTGAGACCTAGGCCTGGGGCCTCACCACATTCCATGTTCCTGTGTGTTGTGCCAATACCCAGGCATCCACTTATAGGCCTGATAGCTGCCAGCTCCTCCTCCTCCCCACTTTGACTCCCGTCATATGCCTTCTCTCAGTTTTCATGGTGATGATGTGCATGGGTAATTGCCCCAAATCACATTTTATTAAACACCTGTTTCCATACCTCACTCCACACACTGGCTACTAGGCATTGTGATTCTTTGCTTAATATGTGCTTCTTTTGGTAGACTGTGAACTACTTGAGAGCAGCTTCTGGACCATTTCCCCATCCGTTTGCCCACCCCTCCATCTAATCCAGTATTTATTGAGCACTGTTATGTGGGAGGTACTGTGTTGGGACTAGGAGATTGTTTTTCCTTCCCTCTTGATAGCATCAGTCTTTAGTACACTGCCTCCAACCAGCGAATGGTCAATAAATGTTGGTTGAATGAATGAATAAACTAATGACTGATACAAGTTACTCGTGACCCTGTGACCAGGGTCTTTATATGGATTTCTTCTGATTGTCTACTGCAGGGGCTGTTCTTTGGAGCTGAGTCTTTTGGCTGGGCATGACCAGTCTCCTGTCTCTGTCTCTAATGATCTGCCATGTCCAAGGCTGACAGAGGTCCAAAACTCTATTCTGATCCAAATTTTGGTTGCATCTCATTCAGTGGATTGGAGGTAACTGATACCATAGAAGATGATTCTTCTCTGGGATAAGGAATCAGGTCAGAGTAGTTCCTTGACCCCAACCCCATACACTGTTGTGCTTGATGCCCTTTGGGAATCTGGTGATGAGTTTAAAGCACAGGAAAGACTAGTGAGTGGATGAATTCTTTTTCAAAGAGTGAGTAGAAAAATGATCTCAAAGTGTGGTTCTAAGATCCCTGGAGTTTCCAAAGACTCTTGCAAGGGAGTCACAAGGCCCACATCATTATCATAACAATACAGAGATGTTCTTTGCTCTTTTCATTCTTATTCCATCATGTAGTTAGTTTTCCAAAGGCTACGTGACTTGTTGTTGTTGTTAGGTGCCGTTGAGTCGGTAACTGACTCATAACGACCCTCTGTACAACAGGGGAAACACTATTGTCAGTGCTTCTCTGCTGTTCATTGGGTTTTCAATGGCAGATTGATTTTTGGGAGGGGGTTGCCAGGTCCTTCTCCCATGCCTACAGCTTCTGGTGTTCCCAGGCCGTCTCCCATCCAAGTACTAACCAGGCCCGACCCTGCTTAGATTCTGAGATCTGACGGGATCGGATGCCACAGGGCTACAGCTGCAGGCACGTGACTTGTAGCATTGCAATAAATAAAGTGCAGAAGCAGATGTGAGTGTTCAGTGAAGCCAGACATTAAGAGATTTGCAAAAAGATAAAATAATACTATTCTTCTCATTACATTTTTTTGTCTTGAAAAATAGTTATTTTTATTTAAAAAGTATTATTGATGTTATGTAATGGGTTCACCATAGTTATTTTTAAATGAGCTAAACATTGCTCAGTTTTAAAAGTTTCAAGTGTAGTAACAATTGTTGATAGTCTACATGAGCAAAAGCTCTTCGAGGGAGATCAATCATTTTTAAGATAGTGAAGAATGTTTGCTAATTGCTGGTTAAGAGTGGAGACTTTGTAATCATGGGAACTGAGTTTGAATCTTGGCTTTATCATCTATTGCTCTATGACTTTGGAAAAGTTACCTTCTGTGGGCTTCAGTTTCTTAATTAGTAAAATAGGAATAAGGACAATAATGATTAACTCATAGATTTATCAAAAAAATAAATGAGCTAATACATACTAGGTACTTTGATCAGGGCCTAGCATAAAGTGAACACTGAACAGTTATTTGCCCATGGCAGTGTTTCAGACATAACATACACCTGTTAGGTGCTGATGAGTTGGTGTCCGATTGTAGTGACCCTGTGTACAACAGGCAAAACAATATCGTTAGTGCTTCTCTGCTATTCATAGGGGTTTCAATGGCTGACTGTTCTTTGTGGGGGTGGGGGGAGTGGGTTGACAGGTCCTTCTCCCAACCCTACAGCACCTGGTGTTCCAAAGCGGTCTCCCATCCAACTATTAACCAGGCCCAACCCTGCTTAGCTTCCGAGATCTTATGGGATTGGATGCCACAGTGGTACAGCTGCAGGTTATCATACGGTATTACCTCCTTATCCACAGAGGATATGTTCTAAGACCTCAAGTGGATGACTCAAACAGCAGATAGTACTGAATTCTACAATTTAATACCTTTTCCTATTTAAGCACTGATCCCACACTGTGGTTAAGTTTGCATGTTGAGGTGTGACAGAAAATTAGATCAAATTTCTCTTTCCTTCTTTGTAATTTCACAGATGGAAGACATTTTTATCAAAGATCTTAGCAACCTCAGGATATGATTTTTTTCTTCCCTTAATTTGATAAGTTCCTCCATTTTCACTCAAAGAAAGCCCTTTATGGCTTTTCTTTGGCATATATGAGTTTCCAGCATCACTACTCTTGTACTTTGGGGCTGTTATTCAGTAAAATGAAGGTAACGAACACAAATACTGTGATGCTGAAATAGTCGAGCTGATAGTCCACCTGGCTACTAAGTAACTAATGGGCAGGTAGCATATACAGTGCGGATATGATGGACAAAAGAGTGATTCACATTCCATGTAGGACAGTGTGAGATTTTATCACGCTACTCAGAGTGATATGCAATTTAAAACTCATAAATTGCTTTTTTATAGAACTTTCCATGTAATGTTTTCAGACTATGGTTGACTGTGGGTTACTGAAATTGTAGGAAACAAAACTATGCATAAGGGGAATACCTGTGTATACTTATTTGAGGAAATTTAGAAAACATGGAAAACTATTGGGAAAAAGCTGAAGCCACCCACAACCCAACTGCTCAGAAGTAACTACCCATTACCTTTGGAGGATTTCTTCTCAATTTATGTGATTGTATGACTGTGTCTATATATTTGGTCTTTATGCAAATTTTGTGCTCTACATGGTATAATGTATTTTATGAACCTATAAAATAGTCATATGAAACATGAGTTTTCATGGCTCCGTCATCTTAGTTACATTCCATGATACGAGGCATGATCAAAAGATATAATGAATATCTAAATGAAAAAAATTGTCCCAGTAAAAGGCACACTTCCAATAATCCCCTTCACAATACTCCCCTTGGCTTTGAACACACATCACATCATTCTTGCCACTTTCTCAGGCAGTTTTGGAAATCTCCTTTTGTGAGTCTGAATGTCTTTAGTTGCACCATTGTGGCTACCTCCACGTCCTGAATCCATTCCAGATGTTTACCCATTTTGACTCTGGGGCAACTCCAGAAGTTTGCATGGTCCTGGATCTGCTGAGTAGGGTGGATGTGGACAAAGGTTCATGTTTTTATTTGATAGAAATTGCCTTACCAGAAGCGATGTATGATATGGAGCGTTGTCATGATGGAGAATGAAGCTAAAGGCACTCATGGAAGAGGGCTGCTTCAGAGAGGGTCAAGAACAACGGATAAGTGTTTTCAAAGCCAAGAGGAGTATTTTGAGGAGGATTAATGGCAATATGCCTTTTACTGTAATCAAATTTTAAAATTTAAACATTCACTATGTATTTTAATAATGCAATGCACCATCAGCCTGCAGCTATCGCGCTGTGACATCCGATCCTGTCAGATCTCGGAAGCTAAGCAGGATCGAGCCTGGTTAGTACCTGGATGGGAGACCGCCTGGGAACATCAGAAGCTGTAGGTTGGGAGAAGGACCTGGCAACCCCCTCCCAAAAATCAATCTGCCATTGAAAACCCTATGAACAGCAGAGAAGCACTGACAATAGTGTTTTCCCTGTTGTACAGAGGGTTACTATGAGTCGGATACCGACTTGACGGCACCTAACAACAACAACAACAACATGCACCATCAATATGTTGTGATGTGACCTTCCTCCTTTGAGATTGAGTCTTATTTTTACCACCATAAATCATGCATAATTAACATTCCTGTGCATAAATCCTCCTTCATATCTCTGATTATTTTCTTAGTAAAAACATTTTTATGTGTATTTCCAATTCACTGTTTGTATCTATCATATTATTTCAGCAGTGTATGAGAATGTCCATTTCATGGCATGGAAATTTGCCAGTGTTTGAAGTTATTGTTTTCTTTGAGCTAGGTATGGTGGTACACACCCGTAGTCCCTTTAACTCAGGAGACAGAGGCAAGGTATCATGAGTTTAAGGCAAGAGGAAGCCTATGTAATTTAGCAAAACCTTGACTCAAAATAAAAAATAAAGGGCTGGGGGTACAGCCCAGTGGCAGAGCAATTGCAAAACATGTGTGAGGTCCTGGGTTCAACTCCCAAGTACTGCAAAAAAAAGTTATTGTTTTATTTGAAAATTAATAAATTTTTACTAATTTAATAGGGTGCAGTGGCACAAAATTTGAAAATTTTTGCCTATTTATTTGTTACTAATAAATATAGTTTTTGAAAATTGAATTTTCATGTGAGGAATTGCTGTTTCTTTCTCTGAATTTTTTAAAAGTGGCGCATTAGAATTTTTCTATTGATTTACAAGAGATCTAAAACTTTTGTCTGTCAGACTTGTGACAAATTTTTTTTCAGTTCATATTTTTTCATTTAAAAATCTGAAAATATATGAACATTTTGTGTTATCTCGATTTGTCTATTAATTTTTTTCTTCCATTGCTTTTAGGCTTAGAAAGTCTGACCTATCTTGAGTTATTTCAATTTTTGACTTTTCTCTCTTCCTATTTAACTTTAGTTTTTTCCCCTTCCTTCTTTCCTTTTTCCTCCTGTCTCTCTTTTTGTGTTTTTCTTTAACATTTAACTCTTTATATATGTGAACTTTATGTTGGTGTGCAGTTGAATGATAGCTTAAACTTGATTTTTCAAAATAGCCAGTCTGTCAATACAGGTTTCTGAATGGTGTGTCCTCTCCTATTTATTTGCAATGCTTTCTTTTCCATAAATTAACTTCAAATATATCCTAGGTTTCCTATAAGCACGTCACCGTTTTCTCTGTTGATCTGTAGAGTAGTTCCTATAACAGGGTCATCCCGTTTCAATCATATTTGTAATATTTTCAGATCTGGCAGAGTAAAATTCTCATTCCTCTTCTAAACTATCTAGACTTTTACATGCTTTATTATTCCACATGTATTTTGAATTATTTTTTCAGGTCTTTCTCTGCCCATCCCCTGCATCCCACTGACTTTTGATTCTGATGGAGGTAAAATTAACTCAGAAGAATGGGTATCTTTACAGTGCTCAGTCATGTGCAAAAACATGCTGTATCACTGTTATCTGATTCTGCTTTTATGTCTATCAGGGAAGTTTTGAAATTTCTTCACATAAATACCACACAAATATTGTTAAGATGATTTCTAGGATTTTTCCATGAATTATTTTAGAATTTCCTTTACAAGCTCTGTTTAGTGCTGATATACGCAAAAGCTACTGATTATTATATATCTATCTCATATGAACAAATCTTGACTGTGGTTATTAAGTTTCGGAGTTGACAGAAACATTTCTTGATGCTTTTAGGTGTGTAACAGTATTTGCAAGTCACTGATTTATGAAATCCATTCACATATGTAATATAAAACATAAAATCTAGCATGTCTTAAAATAATATCCATTATAATATATATTATCTTTGTTTCATGTCCCACTAAGTAATTAGAATTTACAGTAGAATGATAAGTAGTTATGGCAATAGTGAACCTTCCTATCTGGTTTCTTCTAGTGTTTCCAATTAAATGTCCACCGTTTGTGTAAGATAGATACTCTTTCTTATATTTGACGATGTGTTTTCTGTCCTTCCTTTCTTCGTTGTGCCTTCTTTTCCTAGTGGAAGTTTGTAGCATTTCCCAAGTGACTTTTTGGTATTGACAATACTTTAGTAAAGTCTTTTCTTTTCACTTTTCTTTTCTTTTCTTTTGAGTGAAGCAGTTTGAAGTTTATTAGATATAGCTAAGGGATAGTAGACACTTGAGAGTGAAGCTCAGGTGTGTGGAGAGGGAGGGAAACCCAGAGCCCTGAAAAGAAACATAACATGCACCCAAGACATGGATGCAGGCTTCTCAAGACAGAGATGAGCCAGTAAACTTTTTCTTAAGTGATACTGACTGCTGCTCTGCACTCCCTGAGGACCTGAGTACGATCCCTAGTACCCCCCAAATGGGAGAAGGACGTGGCAGCCCACTCCTGAAGCAATCCTGACACAGTCAGACATTGAAAACCCTATGAAGGTCACTGTGAGTCGGATCTGACTTGTTGGCACCTAACAACAACATAATAATAACAGATTTTCTACCAGCAAACTATCCTTGCATTCCCAGGAAAAAACTCTTCTAGTCAGATTTTTATTCTTAGATTTATGCTGTTGGTGGTGTTGTTAGGTGCCGTCGAGTCGAGTCTGACTCATAGCAACCCTCATAGGGTTTTCAATGGCTGATTGTTTCGGGATTGCTTTGGGAGTGGATTTCCAGGTCCTACTCCCATTTTTGTGGTGCTGGGAATTGAACTCGGGACCTCAGAGACTGCAGCACAGTGCTCTACCAACTGAGCTAAATCCCAGCCCCTCTTAGATTTATAGAATACTTTAGTCTTTTTTCATGTTTCCTGTGTTTACGTGTATATTTAAAGGAAGAACAAAAGACTAAAACCTACGATACTTTGAGTCTCTTTTTTTTTTCTCTTAAACTGCAACTTTAATTTCTTTTTATTACCTATTGTACTTGCTAAAATCTTCAATACAGTATTGAATAGAAATGGAGTGGACATCATTGCTATGTTGATGTTAGGAAAAAAATATGCATTCTTACAACATCAGAATACCTATATCTTCAAAGATTAAAGATAAAGGTGCTGGATGAGTGGCCCATCCCTGTAATCCTACTACTCAGGAGGCGGAGGATCTTGAGTTTGAGGCTAGCCTAGGCTAGATTGGGAGGCCCTGTTTTTTTTTTTTTTTTAAGTTGACCAACTGCTTTGAAGATCCAATTGTTTATAATTATAAATTTCCTGAATTCAATGACAAAGCTTATTTCAGAAATTACATTTCATGTTTGAATATATTACTGTTAGATGCTATTGAGTTGGGTCTGACTCATAGTACAACAAAAGAATGAAACACTACCCAACATTGTGCCATGCACATGATCTTTTCAATGTTTAACCCCATAGTTACAGTCACTATGTCACTCTATCTATCTGAGAGTCTTCCTTTCTTCTGCTGATTTGCCACTCTCTCAATGATGATGTTCTTCTCCAGAGGTTGGTCCCACCTGACTACATGTCCAAAATATGTAAGATGTAGTCTAGCCATCATTGCTGCTAAGGAGCACTCTGGTTGCACTTCTTCTAAGATAAATCTGTTTGTTCTTTTGGCAGTCCATAGTGTCTTCAATATTCATCTCCAAGATTATAATTCCAAAGTATCAATTCTTCTCCTGTCTTCCTTATTCAACATCCAGTTTTCACAAGCAGATGATGTGGCTAAAAATACCATGGCATAAGTCAGACACATCTTCATCTTCAATGTGACATCTTTACTTTTCAATACTTTAAGGAGATCTTTGCAACAGCTTTTCCCAATGCAATGCATCTTTTGATTTCTTGATTGCTGCTTCCATGGGTGTTGATTGTAGAACTAAGTGAAACAAAATCGTGGACAACTTCGATCTTTTCTCCATTTATTATGCAGTTGCATACTGACCCAGTTGTAAGGATTTTTGTTTCCTTGATGTTGAGGCACAAACCATACTGAAGGCTGTGTTTTTTGATCTTCATCAGTAAATGTTTCAAATCCTCTTCACTTTTAGCAAGCAGAGTTGTGTCATCTGCGTAACACAGGTTGCTAATGAGTCTTCCTCCAATCCTGATGCCATGTTCTTCTTCATTAAGTCAGCCTCTCGGATTATTTGCTCAACATAGAGATTGAAGAGGTATGGTGAAAGGAGACAGCCCTGACACACACCATTCCTGACTTGAAAACAGTGTTTCCCTTGTTCTGTTTGAACAACTGCTTACTGGTTCATGTATAGATTCCTCATGAGTACAATTACATTCTTTGGTATTCCCATTCTTCGCAATGTTATTCATAATTTGTTGTGATCCACATAGTCAAATGCTTTTGCATTGTCAATAAAACTTATTTAGACATCTTTATGGTATTTTTTGCTTTCAGTAATGTCCATCTGACATCAGCAATGATTTCCCTGGTTCCACTCCCTTTTCTGAATCCAGCTTGATTTGCCGGCAGTTCCCCGTTGTTATACCGCTGCAGTTGCTTTTGAAGGATCTTTCGCAAAATTTTGCTTGTGTGTGAAATCAATATTATTCTATAATTTCCACATTTGGTTAGATTCCCTTTCTTGGAAATAGACACAAAAATAGATCTCTTCCAGTTAGTTGGCCAGGTAGCTATTTTCCAAATCTCTTGGCACAAACAAGTGAGCACCTCTAGTGATGCATCTCTTTGTTGAAACATCTCAATTGGTATTCTGTCAATTCCTGGGACCTTGTGTTTTGCGTTTCTTTCGAGGCAGCTTCCACTTCTTCCTTCAGCACCATTGGCTCTTGGTCATATGCAACCTCTTAAAATGGTTGGTCATCCACAAATTCTTTTGGGTAAAATGACTCCGTATATTCCATCTTCTTTTGATGTTTCCTGCATAGTTTAAAATTTCCTCTGTAGAATCCTTCACTATTGCCACTTGAGGTTTGATGTTTTTCTTCAATTCTCTAATCTTGAAAAAAACAGACCATTTTAATCCCTTCTGATTTTCTATCTCCCGCTCTTTGCACATGTCATTGTAATATTTGATTTTGTCTTTTTGAGCTGCTCTTTGAAATCTTCAGTTTAGTTCTTTAACTTCAACACATCTTCCTTTAACTGCTAGATGTTCAAGGGCAAGTTTCAGGGTCTCTTTTGCCATATAATTTTGTCTTTTCTGTTTTTCTTGTCATTTTGATAACCTTTTGCTTTCCTCATGAATAGTGTATTTGATCTTATGCCACAACTCCTTTGAATATACAATACAGCATTTTATCTGCATAAACATATTGAGGGCTGAAGTTTAGCTCAGTTGGTAGAGTGTTGCTCTGCAGTCTCTGATACCCTGGATTCAATCCCTAGCACCACAGAAATGGAAGAAGGACCTGGCAGCCTACTTCCAAAACAGTCCTGAAACAATCAGCCATTGATAACCTTGATAACTGTATGAACAGCAGAGAAGCACTGACATAGTGGTAGGCATGGTGCAGTATCAGGGAGTGTTTTATTCTGTTATACATAGGGTTGCTCTGAGTTGAATCTGACTTGCTGGCACCTAACAACAACCACAAAACATACTGTACAAACTAAATTTCTCATTAGTAATTACAGCCCCTCTTCCTCCTCTTTGTTCTTTATCTTTTTTTCATATGACGTGGGCTTTATGTGATGGTACTATTCTGAGGATCCTAATCCTAGGGAAAATGGCTATACTAGATTAAAACTAGACTTTCAAGATTTTGTTCTTTTTGTTTATGTTGCCCTATAGAAAATAGAGATAAAATATAGCTGGTCTAGAGACCAGTCATGGAATAAATTAGTGATTATTTAATAACAAATTATGATACTTCAGTTATTAAATATGAATACTTTTTAGTGTACTGGAATTCAGAATCATTATTTTTAGTGGTATTAAACATGATATATCGTTCAAAATAAAAAGAATTATAGAAATTTAGCTACAAAGAATCTGCTCAGCTCATTTTACTACTAGAGATTGCTTTTTCTAGCCAGGCCTGGTGGTGTGCGCCTATAATCCCAGTACTCAGGAGGCTAAGGCAAGAGGATCAACCTAAGTTCAAGGCTAGCCTATGCTACATAGTGAGCTCCAGACCAGACAGGGCTGTATAGTGAGAGCCTGTCTCAAAACAAAAACCAAGGCGTCAGGCGCAGTGGCGCACACCTGTAATCCCAGTGTCTGGGGAGGCAGAGGCAGGAATCGCAAGTTGGAGACCAGAGGCAGTCTGTGTAACTTAGTGAGACCCTGTCTCAAAAAGTTAAAAAATGGACTGGGGGCGGAGCTCAGTGGTCCAGCACTTGCAGAGCATGCAGGCGCGAGGCCCTGGGTTCAACCCCCAGTCCCGCAAAAAAATAAATAAATAAAAATAAATAAGAAATAAACAAAACAAAAACAAAAACCAAGCAAGCAACCAACCAATCCACCAGCCAAATTACTTATTCTACTGGCCAGCAGGGCTAAAGCAAACAACAAAGACTTCCGTTCTAACTATTGAACTATAAATGAAGCCTCAGTGTTCCTTTGCAGGAAAACACAGAGTAGGGCCTGTGTTCCTAGGGGCCTGACTTTTGGAGTGGGCGTGGGGGTCCGTGCAGCCCTTGGTCAGCTCCTGAATAGTTGTAAAGGACATGGGAGGTTTTCAGTCTCGCTGGTAGCCTCAGGGTTTTGCGGTATGAGAACTACTGCTTTTCTCTTCTGCTTGGCAGCCCTTGGATGTCCCCACAGATGGGCCCACATCAGCCCACGAGGAGGTGGCTCCTCAGCTCTGTCCTCTCAGCCTATCATGGGACAGCCCCCCCCACACTGACAGATTTTGGGATGGTTCCTCAAAGCAGCGTCCCTGACTTACAAAGCACAGGCCATGGGCTTCAGTGCTCAATGCGGGGTTTTAGTGGTGGATCCAGGAACAGGACCAATACCCGAGTCTTTTTGCTTCACTCTGTTGCCAGAGGAGACTGGACACTTGAGTCCTTTCCCTGTCCTACCTTAGCCCAGTGGGAGCACGTTGGGGTGACTGAACTCTGGTGCTGGTCATGCATGTAGGGCTGCCCATGTGTAAGGCAGTATTCACAGTTCAGCCATCAGCACCTTCCGGGGGCCAGCACTGTGGGCATTGGGCGAAAAGAATCATGGCAATGCTGTTTCCTAAAGCACCTGAAGCACTGTTTTGCTCCGCTCATGTGCCCAACAGACATTCTTTAGTGTCTGCTGGACAGTTTAATTTTTAATTTTTTTTTAAGGTGCTCTGGGTTGAACCAGGGCCTTGTAAGCACTTTTCCATTTAGCTACACCCCCAGCCCCGCCCCAAGTTCGGTTTTTAAATGGATGTGTAGTATTGGTACATGTCCTGGAGATACAGCGTGCTAATTTAATATATGTATGTGATATATGGCCTATAGATGTGGCCCTCATCCTGGCACCTGATCCCATCAGATCTCGGAAGCTAAGCAGGGTCGGGCCTGGTTAGTCCTTGGATGGGAGACCGCCTGGGAACACCAGGTGCTATGGGCTTGCGAAAAGGACCCGGCAACCCACTCCCAAAAATCAATCTGCCATTGAAAACCCTATGAACATCAGAGAAGCACTGACAATAGTGTTTCGCTTGTTGTATGTAGGGTCGCTATGAGTCAGATACTGACTGGACAGCACCTACCAACAACAACAACAACATGTGATGTATAATGATCAAATCAGGGTAGCTGGCATTTCCAACACTGCAAACTTTTATCATGTCTATTTGTTGGGAAACTTTGAACTCTTCTAGTTATTTCAAAATAGATAATAAATTATAAATGATAGTCACCCTACTGTGCTATAGAACACTAGAATGAATTTCTCCTGTCTAACCATATTTTGGCCTGCAGCTGTAGCCCTGTGGCATCCGATCCCATCAGATCAGGGAAGCTAAGCAGGGTTGGCCCTGGTTAGTACTTGGATAGGAGACTGCCTGGGAACACCAGATACTACAGGCTTGGAAGAAGGACCAGGCAACCCCCTCCCACAAATCAATCCACCATTGAAAACCCTATGAGTAGCAGGGAAGCACTGACAATAAATAGTGTTTCCCCTGTTGTATGTAGGGTTGTGATAAGTCGGACACTGACTTGATGGCACCTAACAACAACAATAGCCACATTTTATAGCCATTATCTAACCTTTCCTTGTTCTCCTTTCCCTTACCTTTCCCAGTCTCTAGTGACCACTGTTGTACTCTCAACTTCTATGAGATCAAAATTTTTAGCTTCCACATATGAATGAGATCATGCAGTTTTTGTCTTTCTGCGTCTGACTTATTTCACTTAACAAAATGTCCTCTCCTCCTTCCATGCTGCACAAATTACAGGATTTCATTCTTTTTAATGAATGGATAGTATTCCACTGTGTATATGTACCACATTTGCTTTATCCATTCATCTGTCAGTGGACACCTTATTTGATTCTGTGTCTTGGTCTTGTGAATAGTGCTGCAATAATTATGGAAGTGTAGGTGTCTCTCTGCTGTGCTGATTTCATTTCTGCACAGTCTTGAGGAATTGAATACTATTTCTCGGTGAGATAGTAAAGCATGGATGGACTTCTTAGCATCCTGTAGACATTTAAAAGACCTTTAAAAGTCAGTACCACCGGCTGCTGTGGCTCCACGCTTGTAATCCAGTGACTCTGGAGGCTGAGGCAGTATGGCAAGTTCGAAGCCAGAGGCAACCTGTGCGACTTAGTGAGACCCTGTCTCAAAATAAAAAAGGGGTTAGAGATGCAGCTCAGTGGTAGAGCACTTGCCTGGCATGGTGAGGCCTGGGTTCAAGCCCCCAGTACTGGAAAAAAGAAAAAAGTCAGTTCCAACAGAGAGAAGAGGGTGCATGACTATGGGTCTGAGATGGCAGATGACACGATTAACGTTACAGGGTCACTTCCATCGGCAGAAGGAGAATAAAAAATAACTCCGAGGCCACTTTGTACTCTGACTCAGCAAAATAGCGTGCTCAGTTCTGAAATGAATATTGCAGAAAACATGAAAGTGTGCGATTACTTATACTAATTGTTCAAAGCTATTAACCTTAAAAGATTATTTTTCTTGCTTTCATTGTAGCAAAACCAAGCCAATCAACATTGGGCAAAGGGCCCACAGGCTTTAACACCGTGGAGGGAAGCATCTATTTTTAGATTGTTAATGAGTATATTTGGTTTTGAGTTTCCAATTGGACGCACCTCATTAATGTATAGTATGGAGATGTCAAGGAGCAGAGAGTTCCGCTGTAATTCAGCATCTCGTTGGCAGGGTCCGTGGTGTTACTCACAGGCAGGGCCTGACTGGCTCAGGTGGAGCTGTCAGAATGGCTAACTGCTGACCTGGGGTGTGTCCTGGCTGCTCAGGGTGATTGGCTGGGACTCTGGGCAGGAGCTGACTGTTCCAATCAAGCCCGGGTTCAAAATGTCCTTTCCTTATGACATCCCTGGGAAATGCTGCCAATGGCAGCAGAGGGAAAGTGGCAGAAAGGCCTGTTGAGCCTAGTGAGATGCAGAGCGGCAGAGGGCCAGCCTGTGGCCGCCTCCCACCGGCTCACTGCAGGACAGGTGGGCGGGGCCCATTCATCAGACCCCTCCTGTGAGCAGAGGGTGCCTTAGATGCTGGAAGGGTGGCACAGGCTCTCTTGAGAGGCCCAGTAACAAGTTCCTCCGCTCCAGAATCAGAGCTGGGATCAGAGGCCCCCACTCCTCGGGGCCAGCTGGAGGGGGATTATGCCAGGACTGTCCCTGAGCACTTCTCCTGGACCCCTCTCTGCCAGTTCCTTGAGAGAATTCTTTGGCGGGGTGCAGCATGTCCCCATCCTCAAGTTGGAATTCTTCAGGACAGCACTACCAGGAAATGCGGCCTGAGGAGTAGGCCCTGATGCTTTCTGCCAGTCCAGGGGGCAAATGAGACTAATAACATCCAGTGGGGCTGGGATTTAGCTCAGTTGGTAGAGCACTGCACTGCAGTCTCTGAGGTCCCAAGTTCAATTCCCAGCACCGCAAAAATGGGAAAAGGACCGGGCAATTCACTCCCAAGGCAATCCCGAAACAGTCAGCCATTGAAAACCCTAAGAGGGTTGCTATGAGTCGGATACTGATTCAAAGGCAACAACAACAACAACATCCAGTGACCCCTCAGGACAGGGCCCAGGTCCAACGTTGGCGGGTAGAGAGCCCAGTCATAGCAACGCAGCCTAGGTCATTTTGCAGTGGTATCTATGAGAAATGGCTCAGTCCAAGGACCACCGTGGGAGATTCGAGACTGGGATGAAAATGGTGATGGCCTTGGGGAAGGAGAGAAGGGCGGAGAGGGTAAAGATATGGGTCCAGCATCTTCTGGTGACTGTTGCACGGAAATGAAATCTAGACAGGCAAAGATCTTTTAAGATAAAATGGTGTCCCAACCAGCATCTTGATAGAAAATGCATAACTGAAAAATAGACCATTGCAATTTCCACACACACATGGAAGAGTGGGAAACAGTCTTTTCTCAGTTAAATCTGTGTAGCAATTATTTGTTACCACCTAAATATTTGAAAGGGCTGGGATTTAGCTCAGTTGGTAGAGCGCTGTGCTGCAGTCTCTGAGGTCCCGAGTTCAATTCCCAGCACCGCAAAAATGGGAGAAGGGCCTGGCAATCCACTCCCAAGGCAATCCCAAAACAGTCAGCCATTGAAAACCCTGTGAGGGTCACTATGAGTCGGATACCGACTCGATGGCACCTAACAACAAATGTTTGAAAATATACTTTCTTGGTGATAAGTGTTTGGAAGGAAGTTTTGTCTGGGTTCAAGATTTTCTCCGATAGTGTGGCAGTTGGAAGACCTGAGTAACTGAAATATTTGTAGTGTAATATACTTACCTCTGTTTCTTTTATTTCAATTATTTACTTATAAGAAATCAGCACTAAAGTTGTATTTTTCTCAGGGAACCCTATTACCTTTGAAAGGGGGAAAAGACCTCTTTCTTTTTTCCACGGTGGCTTTAAGAGTCACCCGGCCACCTGGGGCCTCTGGATGACGCAGATAGTTCCAGCACAGGCTTTCTCTGAGTTCAGAGGCAAAGGACTAAAAATAAGTTTCCTTTCCCTTTGAAGTTAATAACCACACATAAAGGGCTTTGGTACAGCAGACACCTTGAAGAGCAATTCACAGCCCCCTCTCTTTTCCCCCAGTAGCTGAAATCCGAGGACACAGGTCTTAGGGAGGCTGGTATCTGTTGGCCCATCACCAGGGATGGGAGCCAGCCGGGCACCCTGGCAGGGCGGGGTGGGACGGGCCCTTTGCAGCCCCACCTGCTCCTCCTCTTCAGCTGGGTGCTGCGTGCAGAACAAAGGAACGCTTTGCTCTCCTGAATCCCTTTTTCTCCACAGAGACAGAAAGGAAGCCAAGGGAAACGTCTGAGTGGCTCCGTCGCTCCCTTTTACACTGCACAGGGGCAGGCAGGGGACTCTTTTTGAATTAGCTCAGTTTTCTTGTTCAAAGAGACGCCCTCCAGACGGTATTTGGAGAAGTCTGTCTGCAACATTCTGTGTTGTCTCCTGGTCATGACTTATTTGGCGAGTGAGACTATTTTCAGGACGGATTCTGCTGGGGCATTTGGACCAGTTTTGAAAACGCTGTAGGGATACATCGTCTCAGATATGCTGAACTTGGAGCTATGCACGGATTCTTTAAAAGGAGCAAAACCAAGCAAAACATAAGCATGGCCTCACACTAAGACAACAGCCTGAGCAGGGGTGAATGTGCTGTGTGCATGACTGACTTATAGGGTGGTGTGGGACATGGAGTGGGGAGACCAACTTTGGACATCTGTAAGTTTCTATGTGCTCATTATCTTACTGAATCTCCCCAACAATCATTTGGAGTGGCACATTTCATTTTGTTTTTTTAAATGCACTTCTCCTCCCTTTATGTGTATACTTGGTACTCAAAAACACCCTGCACATAATTAGCATATACAGTCTGGTGAGTTTGGATATGTATATGACTTATGTTACTATTTCTATAAGCCTGTCCTGTCATCTCCCAAGAGTCTATAGCTGTACCACTCTGGTGTCCCATCTCATCTGATCTCTGAAGATCCTTGGATGAGAGACCACCTGGGAATACTTTGGAGCTATAGAATTGGAAGAAGGACCCAGCAGCCCACTCCCCAAACAATCAGCCATTAAAAACCCTATGAGTAGCAGGGAAGCAGTGACAACAGTGCCAGGCAAGGCACACAGTGTCCGGCAATGTTTTGTTCTGTTGCTATGAGTCAAATCTGACTCGGTGATATCTAACAACAACAACGTCACCTCCCCAAATTTCTTCATGCCTTCTTTTTATGGCATTAGCACAACATAAAATCTACTATTCTAACAAATTTTAAAGTACACAACAACCTCATCACTGACTATATTAACTATATTAACATTAACTATAGGTCCTTTTTGTTACAGCAGATCTCTGGCACTTGCTCATCTTTTGTTATTGTAACTGTTACCCATTGAACATCAACTCCCCAGGAAGTAGGATATTTTAGACTTCTGTTTTACATGTGAGAAAAGAGCAAGGTCAAGCCACTTTTCCATCTGAGTTCTGTAGCCTTTCCGTGAAATAGGGCCATGACAGATTGTACCTCAGAGACTTGTTGGTACCTAATGCAGTGGACCCTTGTGACAGCGCTGACCGTAAGGAACAAGCTAAGTGGAGTTAGGTGTTATTTCATATAATTGAATTAACAGGTCTGGCTTTTAATTTTTTTTGTGGTACTTGAGGGTCAAACCCAGGGCTTCACACATACTTTGCAAGTGCTCTACCACTGGGCTGAAGCCTCAACAAATTTTTTTTTTTTTTTTTAAATTTGAGTTAGTGTCTCGCTAAATTATGCAGGCTGCCTCTGGCCTTGAACTCATGATCCTCCTGTCTCTGCCTCCCTAGTTGCTGGGATTACAAGCGTGGACCACTGTGCCTGGCCAGGTCTAGCTTTATCTAGTTGCCTCTTCACTAGGGTTGACTTTTCTCTTGCCATTGGTATCTAATAGGCCAATTTTCAGTCCTGGTTCCTTCATTCTTATCACATGTATCAAGCCAATTTGTCAATTATTCGTAGGATATAGAAATTGCCTTGCCTGTAGCTGTACCACTGTAGTGTCCAATCCCATCAGATATCGGAAGCTAAGCAGGGTTGGGCCTAATTAGTCCTTGGATGGGAGACCACCTGGGAACACCGGGTGCTGTAGGCTTGGGACAAGGACCGGGCAACCCACTCCCCCCAAAAATCAGCCATTGAAAACCCTATGGATAGCAGAGAAGCACTAACAATAGTGTTTCACCTGTTGAAAGTAGGGTAGTTACGAGTCCAATACCAACTTGACGGCACCTAATAACAACAACAACAACAACAACATAGGAATTGCCTGGAAGGGTATTATATTAACAACTAAATTCCTAAGAAGAATCCCTCGTGAGGATGAGTGCTCACTTAAACTTGCAGTGAATGTTAAGTATGGATACATTTTGCATGGGCCTGTGTTTATTTTCCAATAAGCCTTGCTGTTTGCAGTTTGGGGACCAGGACCTCTGTATATTTCCACTCTTTCTGCTGTGGTTGGTCAGGTGTGCAGAGTAAAGACTTCTTCATATGTCCATGCTCTGTGAAGAAGTCTCCATGGTTGCGAGTGACCCCAGCCAATTTCTAAGGTGGGATTATATTGTTCTTTCCCCCGTTAAGGATTTGAAGGGCTAATGGGGGACATCTAGAATCTGTGTTCTGGCAGCTAACAGATGTAAAGAGAACCATACTTACCCATGGATTTGTGGTACTGGAGGGTGAACCCAGTACCTCGCATCTGCATGCTTTACAAGTGCTGGACCACTGAGCTGCACCCCCAGCCTTCTTTTTCTTTCTTTTTTTTTTGGAGACAGGGTCTCGCTAAGTTACGCAGACTGCCTCTGGTCTCGAACTTGTGATGCTCCTGCCTCCACCTCCCAAACCACTGGCATTACAGGCGTGTGCTACATTGCCTGACACTTACCCATGGATTTGGAAGTCTTCCGATCCCCATCATTCATTCCTCTTGTTCCACTGACTCTGGGGTCAGGTGCCATTAATCACTGTACACGTGCTGATGGCCTTTGTGTACCCTGCACCTGCTTGCTTCCTTGGGCTGTTCCTGATCCTTCTAGATATGGGGCTGGATCCCACCTCAAGCCCCTCATCCAGGCAAACCCACTTACAGACTTCCACTCGGATGACTCAGCTGCCCCCACACTGCCCACTGGATTTCCACCCAGGATTTTTCATTAATATTCCATCTCTTTCATAATTTTACCATGAATCCTCCTCAGTTCTTCACTGACTAACCCTACCTTCTAGGAAACAAACAAACAAAAAAGACAGGGAAAAATAGTAAAACTAGCATATGTTGTATACCTGTGTGATAGCTGATGTTTTTAGGTTCTGCTATTAACATTTTTCAAAGTAGAAGATGAGACACAGGTCAAGGGCCCCATTTATTTGTTTATGTTTTGGTGGTACATTAGTCCTTAAATCTGGAGCTGTCTGACTCAAATGGCCATATTCTTTATACAATAACAGTATTTGTATGTTTTCACTGAGATTGTTTGGTTTTCACCTTGCTCTTTGTAAAATAACACACAGATGTGGGAAACCACATAAAGAGACACAGGGAGCTTAGTGGAGTTTTATAAAGTGAACAAATACTCATGTAAATGCCATGCAAGTCAAGAAATAGAGCTCTGCCAGACACCCCACAGGCTGTCCACGTGGTGTGTAGCCCTCTACCGCCCACTATTGCTAAAAGTATCCACTAGATAGGCCCCTATCATAGGGTCCTCTCTAGGATTCCTAACACAGGTCCTCCTGCTTTTGTGGTGGTGGAGATATAACCCATAGTTTTGGAGAGAGCAGAGCAGTTATCTACCAGCTGAGCTGAACCCCAGTGCCTATGATAGGTTTGCAAAATGGCGATGTTCTAATTCTACCACTTTAAAAGAAATTTAGTAGCTGAAATAATTTTGTGAGATCACATTTCCCCTCATCTACTCTTGGGTGCCCAGATGTACAGTTCACATGCAACCAGGATAAGTGCTTGGTTCTCTCATTTACCTCTTTTCTGAGACTATTTATTTATTTATTTTTCATCTTCTGAAGGTCACTGATTAAAAAAATCCATGGATATAGATATATATGTTGTGTTTCAACCTATGGCAGTTTGCATCCTTACTGGGGCACACTAGCCTGATAAGCTGCTTGCTGTCTGGTGTGTCAGGGGTGCCAACATTTCCTGCCCCATTCATGTCTTTAAGAAGCTTCTCCCCTTTTTTAAATAGCGGAAAATGGCATTTTAAGATCGCAATTAGGGTTGCTCATGTTTTCTAGGTTTATCTAGTGGACAGAGGTAGGAATAAATTGGTGTGTGGGTACTTACATTTTAAAAAATAAACTCCTCTTATAAGTTCATATTGATACTTTAAATTCAAGACTACACCATTTATCTAAACTACTCTACATTTCATTTGCATGTATGTTTTTTCTATGTCAAAAAAGACACAGGAGATTATAATATTGTAACATACTATTACTCATTTGCTTTATCCTATATTCACATATAAAAAATATAAGACCAACAATATTCATTGTTGTCGTTGTTAGGTGCCATCGAGTTGGTATCTGACTCATAGAGACCCTATATACAACAGATGAAACACTATTGTCAGTGCTTCTCTGCTGTTTCATAGGGTTTTCAATGGTAGACTGATTTTGGGGAGTGGGTTACTGGGTCCATCTCCCAAGCCTACAGCACCTGGTGTTCCCAGGAGTTCTCCTATCCAAGTGCTAACCAGATCCAACCCTGCTTAGCTTCTGAGATTGGATGCCACAGTGTTACGGCTGTAAGCATGCTCTTAGTACCACCAATTTTTATTACTGAAAATAGTTTAATAAAATTACTAAAAATGGTTAAATAAAATTTTTATGAAAAGAATGAAAATCAGACATTATGATACTATTAATGAAAGAGTTTAAAAGTACTTATAGTCATCACAAAGAGATCAAATCTGAGGCTGACCAAGTTTTTGAATCTAGAGGCTTCTATGTTCTGCCTGGTTGCAGGAGATAGGCAATCCTTATCCTTTCCCACTAAAAAAATGGCTATTATATCTATACTGCCACATCTTTTAGCTATTGCCTATATATCATAATCTCTCCTTTTAAATACTCATTTAGTCTTTGTTCTCCAAGTAATTACATATTTAATCCTCCTCATGAATCCTTACGTTGGTGTCCCTCCAGTTATTTTGTTTGTTTAAATCTTGTGTTCTAATAGATTCTATAGGAGCAGGACTCATTGAAACAGGACTGTATTAGTTTTGCTTATGAATAACATTATGTGTCCCTTTCCTTTTTTGTAGTACTTGGGAACTGAACCCAAGGCCTAGTGCATACTTTGTAAGCACTGTACTACAGAGTTGCAAACTCAGCCCCCTTTTACATTTTTTTAATCTTGAGGCAGGGTCTTGCTAAGTTACACAGGCTGCTTCTGGCTTGGAACTTGTGATCCTTCTGTCTCTGCCTCCTGTGTCACTGGGATTGCAGGTGTATGCCACAGCGCCTGGCCAGTTTGAGCCCTGTTCACTCGAAGGTCAGATTTGCAGGGTATAAAAGCTTTGGTTCATATTTTGTTTTCTTGAGTGTCTTAAATATATTTCTCTATATTCTTTTGGTATAAGGATTGATACTTAATACTCTACTGAAAGCCTAAATTCATTCTTTTATAAATGACATGCTGTTTTTATTTGAGGCCCAAATGATGTTTTGTTTTCTTTCAAGCCTAGCAACTTTACTGGAGTTCGTCTTGGTGTTGCTCTTTTTGGGTTGATATACTTAAGTAACAGAGAGCTCTTTCACTATGTGATTGCACAACTGTTTTTTTCTTTTAATTAAGGAAATATTGTTTGAGTTATACTTTTATTATTCTGTTGCCTTATTTTGGTTTTGTTTTCACGGACTACTAAGATCTACATGTTAGATTGTTCAAGTTGTCTCCCATTATGTCATCTTCTTTTCCATCTTTAACATCTGTTTATAAACTTTTAAAGAACCCCTCTCCTTTTTACCTTTAGAAGGAAATTGAGTTTCTCTTGTATTCCTTGTAATTTAGTTTTATTTCTAAATGATTTTTTCTTGTATGTGTAATTTTTTCCTTAAATTTTATTCTCTCCTTTCTGAGTTTTTCCAGTTCTGACTTATGCTGTTCCTGCACATTGTCTATCATTTTCTGAATGTCTTTTAGCTTGTTTTGAAAGAATACAATTTCAATTTTCTTATGTCTTTCTGGCACAATTTCATTTCTTTAGGGGTGCTATCCTTATACTTTGTTCTTAGAGTCACTTTGTATGAGAATTGACCAATATGTCGTTCTGTTGCTCATTATCTTTTTCTTTCTTTTCTTTCCTGGCATTTTTTTATTTTAAATTTTAAAAGTTTAAAAATTTTTAATTTAATTATTATTATTATTATTTTTGATGCTGGGGATGGAACCTAGGACATTGCACATGCCAGGCAAGTGCTTTACCACTGAGCCACACCCCCTGCCCTCTATTGCTTATTTTCCTGTCAACTGAGTTCATGGATTGCCCTTAGTTTGTGCTTGTGGCACCTGCGCCCCTACCCCATGCCTTTTTTGTAGAGTTTTGATCAACACGCAGCAGCAGCTTGCTCTCCTGATTCCCTTTCCCTCTTCCTGGTCCTTCTTTTCTCTGCACCTTCTCTTTCCTTGGCCTTTGTTGCCCGTCCTGCTCCGCTTTGCCTGCTTCCTGCATGTCTCCATGTGGGGCCCTTTCTGGAAGGGAGCCCTGGCTAGCCAGGAGGTCAGAGCAGCTGGGTGGCATGAGCACTTCAGACCTTGTCACTACAGACCCCTTGTCCTTGCCCACCATGGTGGTGAAGACCCTGCCCTGACCCGTGGCTCCTCTTTGATCGGGCTGCACTGTGCCATGAATCCCTGGTGGTGTGTGGGGCTCTCCTGCTCACAGGCCGCCCTTCCCTTCTCTCCATTTCTCCTTCTCAGATGCTAACAACACATGTGTACTGGACAGGAGGGACTTCAACACTTTTACTCATATTTTGGGATCTGTAGAGAAACTGTCATTTAGTTTTATTAGAAATATTGTCCCTGTGTCTTGGTTTTGGTTCTGTTTTATGTGAAGGTTCTAGAAGATCCAGAACTGTGCTGTTGACCCCATAGCCATCTTCTGAGAATCCATCTCCTGATTGGCTCTTGTCCAGATTTACATCTGTGTCAGTGGTGATGCTGTGTGGTCAGCGAGATCCTCTAGTTTTTCCCAGGAGACTGAGGGCCCCAGAGGACAGGAACCGTGCCTAAGTGGGCCCATCTCACAGCCACTGCCTGTGTGAAAAATCACAACTATGGGTGCCGGGTGCAGTGGCGCATGCCTATAATCCCAGAGGCTGGGGAGGCGGAGGCGGAAGGATCTCAAGTTCAAGACCAGAGGCAGTCTGCGAAACTTAGCGAGACCCTGTCTCAAAAAAAAAAGTAACAAAAATGGGCTGGAGGCGCAGCTCAGTGGTCTAGCATTTGCAGAGCATGCAGGTGCGAGGCCCTGGGTTCAATCCCCAGTACCGCAAAGGAAAAAAAAAAATCACAACTATGTACCATTACTGGATTCAAATTTGAGAAGCTAATAATCCCGATGACTCCGGAGGCAGAGGCACGAGGATCATGAGTTTGAGGCCAGAGGCAGCCTGCACAAGTTAGCGAGACCATGACTCAAAATGAAAAATAAAAAGGGGCTAGGGGTGCAGCCCAGTGCTAGAACAGTTGTAATGTATATGTGAGGCCCTGGGTTTTAGCCTCCACTAACACCAAGAAAAAGAAATTAAGGAGAGAGGGAGGGAGGGGGAGAAAAGTGAGGGGGGAAGGGGAGAGAAAGAGAGAAAGAGAAAGACAAAGTAGGCTACTGGCCTCTGCCATTTCATTTTTCTCACAATTTCTCCAGAATTCGCAACATTGTCTGCAACTGCGTCCCAGGATGGGCCTTCACATGTCTGCTCTTCCTGCCTCTGGCCCCAGAGGGCCAAGTATGAGCCATGGTTGATACCTAACCTTGCTCCTCCCTCCTTTTTCTGCCTATAAAACATGTGTTTGGTCTTTGCAAAATGTCCTGTTGTCAAAACACAAGGGCGACCGTGTGAACATGTCTGGAAATAACCTTAAGTGGAAATAAGTAAATTGATTAGCATACAATAGGTTCTTCTTGTTAAGTGAGAGTGCGGCCCTTCCTGTGGGGGTTGGTGTTGAGCAGGATGATTGATAAATTGTGGTATTCCTGTGGAGTCACTCTGTGATATAATCATGCCTTTTGTAAATATTTAGTCAAGAGAGGGATCCAGCTGTTCCCAGTCAGGTTTCATCGAGTCAGCCCGGGCTCTGATTTATCTCTTGCTCTCTTTAAGCATTGAGGAAGCCCACATTTTTACGAGCCTCTAAATACCCATAATAGTGATAGCGAACATGATGGCCAGAATAGCGATAGCCCCAGCAATTAGAAAGAAGGATATCTGTGATGGCCAGAAATAAGAATAAGGAGGAGACTTTTTTTTGCTTTTTCCATTCTTTATATAGAAATAAATGTCACTACTTTTACCTTTGGGCCTGCAGCCATAGCCCTGTGGCATCCGATCCCATCATATCTCAAGCTAAGCAGGGTCGGGCCTGCTTAGTACCTGGATGGGAGACCGCCTGGGAACACCAGAAGCTGTAGGCTTGGGAGAGGGACCTGGAAACCCTCTCCCAAAAATCAATCTGCCATTGAAAACCCTATGAACAGCAGAGAAGCACTGACAATAGTGTTTCCCCTGTTCTTCAGAGGGTCGCTATGAGTCAGATACCGACTCGACAGCACCTAACAACAACAACAACAACAACTTTTACCTTTAAAATGCTGCTAATACCCAGAAGCCTGCAGCGGTAGCCCTGTGGCACCCGATCCTGTCAGATTTCGGAAGCTAAGCAGGGTCGGGCCTGGTTAGTACCTGGATGGGAGACCGCCTGGGAACACCAGAAGCTGTAGGCTTGGGAGAAGGACCTGGCAACCCCCTCCCAAAAATCAGTCTTCCATTGAAAACCCTATGAACAGCAGAGAAGCACTGACAATAGTGTTTCCCCTGTTGTTCAGAGGGTCGCTATGAGTCGGATACCGACTTGACGGCACCTAACAACAACAACAGTTCTCTTTTGCCTGCAGCTGTATCCCTGTGGCATCCGATCCCATCAGATCTCGGAAGCTAAGCAGGGTCAGGCCTGGTTAGTACCTGGATGGGAGACCGCCTGGGAACACCAGAAGCTGTAGGCTTGGGAGAAGGACCTGGCAACCCCCTCCCAAAAATCAATCTGCCATTGAAAACCCTATGAACAGCAGAGAAGCACTGACAATAGTGTTTCCCCTGTTG